>MKEJ01015470.1:0-10295 GCA_001753735.1 Embelia ribes
GGAGTATCAACATAGATAGGAGTACTCAACTCCTTAACAGGAAACTGCAACATGTGTGCAAAACGTGCAAAAATGAAAGAAAAAGATGCACCTGTGTAAAACAATACATGTGCCTAAGTAGAAAGAAAATGAAGGATAACTCTCACAACAGAAGGCTTAGTTGCATCCAGAGCCTGCGGCATAGCAAAAGTACTAGCCTGTGAAATTTGGCTCTGCTGGAAACCCTTATGAGAACAACCACTATCACCACCACGAGATGATCCCTTACCTTGATGAGAAGAAATAGATTGAGTTACATACAGCTTCTTCGAAGCTATCTTAGGCATAATAGGAAAAGAAGAAGGTCCAAATAATTGCTTGGGACCACAGGACCCTTGAGACAATGCACTTACATATGTCTTCGACCACCACACTACCTACACACCACCAAAGGACACAAGGTCTGCATATGCCCCATCGAGCCACAAATGCAACATATGAGAGGATGAGGACAGTTTTGTGCAAGGTAATCTTGTTGGCCATAAGAATAACATCCCAACCCCTGAACGGTCGAGCTAGAAGTAGAAGATCAGGCTGGTTGAGAATGCCCACCACCAGAAGAAGAGAAACCATCATGGGATCTCTTCTGATCACCGTTACCACCAACACTAAAACTAACACTTCCACCAACATTAGCACTACCTCCGCTACCATTATGACTACTCGAAGCAACCCCCATCTCTTGAACGGAATGAAAACCAGAGGGTTAGCCCTGAGGTTGAGGAGGACGAGAATCAACAATTTGCTGTCATTCAAGCAAATTCTCTTCTATTTTCATCGTCGCGCTCATACAATCCTCATACAACTTGTGGATCCTTAAAACCACTACACTCTTGATAGCATGGCGAAGGCCACTCTCAAACCTACGCACACGCAGCTACTTTGAAGAGATAAGCTCTAGCGCATAATGAGAAAGACTAGTGAATGCCAATTGATATTGATGCACCGTCATATTTTTCTGAACCAAATTAGTAAACTTGGTCCTCTTTCTCTCCCGAAGAGTGTCAGGAAAGAACTCCTTAAGAATATGCTTCTAAAAGCCCCCTATGTCATACCACCTCAACCAAATATTTATACATGGCTTTTCCACTATTTGCCTGCTTCCCTACTTAGATAGAATGGCGCCGTAGCTATCCTCAGGTCATTGTCTACCATATGAATCGAATCAAAATTTGCTCCACTCCTATTAGCCAATGCTCCACCATAATCACCTCCCCGTTGCCCTTGAAAATCAAAGGATCCATCGTCTGAAATTCATCTAAGCCACTGAGGCTTGCGTATCGGTATTTTGCCCACTCTCTGCCCGCATACTTTACATCAAGTTACGAAATACTTCCTCCGTCATACAAAGCAAGTTAGAAGACTCCAACAGAGGCCCCCCAACATTGCCACCACCCGGTTGCTGAATAAAGTTCGCTTCCACTTTCGGTTGAGTAAGTGGCTTAACACGAGGATGAGTATTGGGAACCTCTTCCTCGCTTTCCTCCATACTCATTTCACCAACATTTTCTAAGTCCATAATGTTCTCCACAGCCCTAATCTCGGCTTCATGAGCCTGAGAAAGTATAGCCTCCACATCATCCATACCGCGTCCACCCATTCTACCACCATGGCTACCTCAACACCCACCACTACGTGCAATCACAATCTTCATACATTACAAACAACAATAAAGTAAAGCATAGGTTCAAGTCATTAATATCTTACACTACACAACACCTTTGCAATTTAAAAAAAAAATACTTAATGCATCGCCTCCGGATAATAAAACTCCACTCCTCGCAAAGTAAAATTTAATGCAACTACCACACATTACTCATACTATACTATAATGTATTCTACTAACAAATAAACATAGAAACTAACATACAAACCCCACAACTATGCTCTCGAGCCCCACCATAAACTCTACCTGCAAGCCACTGAGGTTTACATAATCCGGTTAAGCTCGGATACCAACTTGTCATGTCCCGAATCCTAAAAACTCAGGAAAACATGAGTGTTTTCCCTTTTTAAAGAAAATGACAAGAAAATTATAGTTTTAAGAAAAGAAATAGGAAAACATCCCTATATCGCCAAAAACTGTTACACCTCAACTAAACATTCAAATCAAAGTGTGCAAAAAAAAAAATATACATATAGCTTGCCAATATATATTCTAAATCAAAACCAACAATAAAAGTAAATATCCTGTTTTCAACATAATAGCAAGCAACGTGCTCGTGAATATATAACATATTATATCCTATTCTAACTCGAATACATAATGCCAATTAAGGCTACAACAAGCTGTAATATGCAAAAGAGGTACAACAACACCACTACAATAACGCTAAGGCCTTGAATAATACATGATCATGAATGAGGCTAAACAAAATAAATCAAAAGCAAGTTTGCAAAACTATATACAATAGCCCACATCCTAATCTCAAGGATGACCCTCGCTCACATCTGCACCTGAACCACAATTTGAGTACAATATATGAAAGAAAAATGTACGAGTCAACCTACTAAATAACATGATAAATGTGATACTATGCTTTGCCTCAAAGTGTAAACATAAATGCACATGTAAGGTATGAATATGATGCAATGATATGCCAACACACGCACACCAACACATCTACCCTCGCATACCAACACATCTTTCACTTTTAACATAACGTTATGATCTGAATCCCACATGGAGACGCGATCAAGCCTTCATTGACCCACCTCCCGCATAATGATACGATCAATGGTGATCCTTACGTAGGTTTTCCAACTTTCACGCTAAGGCGCCGAGTTTGCTCTTTAATTTTTATTCCTCATAAAAAGGTTGACACTTATCCCGAAAAGAAACATAAAAACACTCGACCCCATGAATGCAACGCAACGCATTTATTCTAAAAACTTCACTTTAAATCCTTCGTTTTTAAATCCAACAACATATTTAAGTATCATTACTTTCTTTTCATAAACAACGCATGTAAACTTCGCCAACGCAATAAATGAATGTTATATATATCAATGTAATTCATTAGTTATGTCTACATATGCTTCATTTTATGCAAATAACAACAATAATAAAAGAAAGTAACTTCTACAACACATAAACGAAGCACGAAAACTAAGATAAGTTTACACGTAAAAGTACACAATAAACTCATGCTTAGATTACTATTCCATAATCTACTAGTACTTCACGCCTACTAGACGTCACCCAAGATGCCACACGAGAAAACTCCCAAACGAGTCTCCACTTCACCCCACTATTTGATCTAATAGATGAATGTGAATCAACATACACCTATAGAAGAAAAGAATCTATTCATCACGAGAATCAAGAATATCAAATTTGTTTCGATATGCAAAAAAGGCACGAAAACAAATGAATAGGAAACGAATGAGATTAGAAGCGAGAATTACCTCAAAAGAATGCCCTCACTCTAATAAAGCCAAATATCTACTTTGTCTTCACAAACAAACAACTGATCTAGATGATATTAAGGTGAGAAGATCGAAGCTCTAACTCACTACCTCTCTCTCTTCTACAACCGAAATTGAGAAAAAAAATGAGGGTAAAAGTTCTAGAAAAACCTGTATAAAGGCAACGGGTCTACACTAAATTGATTGTGTGTACAAGTACAGAAGTCTTGTATACCGGTACTCAACTTTGTACCGGTACCCGATCTTGTGTGATGGCTTCCAGGGCCTTTACTATCCAGGGGGCCAAAAAGCTACCCTGTGTACCGATATTGACCCTCTATACACTCCCCTAAACCAACCTTCAACCAAAAATACATATGAGAACTCTTCGAACCCATATACATAAAATATGAAACCAATTCCCATACATGCCACAACACGTCACAATACCTCACCACGTTTACAACACATGATATGCAATAATGATACTAGAATGCATATTTTGCTATATGTATAACACATATAATACGCCACACTAACTTCACACACACCATCATATATATGCACTACGACAATTCCACGCTTATATGTGAGAATACTACATATTACATCAATACATAGATGCGAAAAATTATCTCAGAATTTCCAGAAGTTACAATAAGTTTCTATTGTTACCGTATATATAACAAAAAACTTATGTTACCTATCGAATTTTTATTTTAACAAGTGATATTTCAATTCAAATTATAAAATCATATTACTCATAAATTACAAAGTCATCCCATCATTGGTATTAACTAAGATTATATCTAAATTTATGTTTTATGATTTTGCATACTACTTTGGAATTATTTAAATGTATAGATCATGTTAAAGTACATTTAAATTAGTTTATTAGCCAAGAAAAAATTATATACAATTTGCTTTCTTTGATTGTTTCTATTTCTGGATACTGTTACAACCAAAATCTAATGTACTAATGTATTTTATGCTATCAACAAATTATTTCTTTTCAATTAAAAAAAAATTTGATTTACATATTGATTTATCATAAAAAAAAAATTATATTTATGAATAATTTGTGGGTAGAGAATATTTATCCACATAATTAATGTCTCCGCTTAATAAAAATAATAAAAAAATAATTAATAAATATTAAAAATATAAATAAATAAATAAATTTACAGTGCAACGCACGGACTTCACATTAGTTTGTTCATAAAACAAAGAAATATGTGCCAAATAGTGTCATACAAAAATATAAAGCTATCATGCAAAATTTATTGTAAAACCTACTGCCTGTAACTAATCTGTACATCTGAAAATAATATTGAAATATTGAAATTATCAAGGGGTTCTCAATTTCCCTTTTGGGAAAGTTACCGAAACATTGGTGAAACATAATGTTCCTACATAAAAGTTTTGGAAATAACCATAACTAAGTTAAATTATAACTTCTGTAGACTATCTACATAATAGTTCAAAAATTCAGAAATGGAAGTTTGAGCTATACCTACGTTAAACTGCGTAGGAAGCATTGTACATACCGTCTTCAGGCCTCGAGATCACATGCAAGGCTAATATATCAAGAGCCTTGTTGTGTTCTCTGAACTTATATAGACTATTGATATAATAATTCAAAATTTTGGAAAGGGGAGTTTAAGCTATACCTACTTCAAGCTGCGTAGGAAGCGTTATACAGGTCTTATTCAAGCATCGGTATCACATGCAAAGCTAATATATGACGAGCCTTATTGTGTTCTCTCTCTCTCTCTTGGGCATGATTTCGGTATAGGTCGGCCCAACTGTCACCTCAGTGCAGTTCAGTGCTGGTGGATCCATCACTTTTTATATGAGCCATTAGATTATTAATATGAAGCAATCACAATCCTTAAATTAAAATATACTATAAGACAAATTCAAAAAATAGAAAATGATGAACTGTGATGAATTGTGATTCACCACAGTTCATTACAATTCATCACAATTTATCTTAATTTTATTAATAATATTTAATTCATTAAGTGGCTAGGATTAAATCTCATATCTGTACCGAACTGTATTGATGTGACTTTTGGATCCACCTCTACTGAAGTGCTCTCTAAGTTTTATTTTTATCCACTCGGTGTAAAAATTTCATACACCATCGGCCTCGTAAAAATTCACTTTCATGTGCGAGGACTACTGGAAAAGCACATATGTCCTTTATCCGAACCACGTATAAAAATTCATAAATTGTTGGTGAGTAAAATTAAATTCATTGTCATATACTTACAATGTGCAATATTTATCTTTGGAACATAGTTGTTTATTTCAAATTTGGAAGGGAAGATGGGCTCAAAAACGTTTATCGATCATTACACACTTATGAGGCTATTTATGAGGCATAGAACAATTAAAATTAATTATATGGCCAACGTTAATTTTTAAGTGCTTGAAGTCTATTGGTTTGAATAGTTAACAAATTTGGAAACAGGAGAGGGAAACATGTATGAGATATTGGTGGGTTTGGACAACACAAGATATAAATATAGGAAAAGCTTAAAATGAGGATACGATTACAAGAGTTTTTGGATACGATTGTAAAATATGTGTGAAATGTTTGCAAAATATTCGTTGAACATATGGGATTCTTTAATTCAATTCCAAAAAAATTTAGTCAAATTTGGAAAGATAATAATACCTGTTTACTAATATTTTCGACACTTTATGTGAACAAACTAATCATAATTAACTTAAAAGAATTGAGTAAAGGAAAAAATTACTTTATCATAAAATTGCAAATTCTCATTCTCACCATACTTCTATTGATGTTTCTTATTTATAATTTCTACAATTTTTCAAAAAGTTGATCATTAGTTTTCTAATAGTATTCTAAATATTTCCTGGTTGTTTTACTTGATTTTTTTAGCATATCGGTAATTATCTCTTAGGCATTTCCTAATCAATCCTATGTGTTTCCAATTAAAATTTCACTGCATATCATACCCGTACGGAAACACCTTTTCGTAAAAAAGCATTTCCCAGCTCAAGTGGCTTTTCCTGGCAACTATTACTCAATCTATTTGGTGTGGGTTTGATTTTTGCATTTGTCACATTTCATTTCATTTTTTAGGGAAATATTATTTGGGCGTGAGTTGGTCCAACATTAGTTTCAATGAGAATGCATTTATTTAGGATTAGCGGAAGCCGAATAGAATATTTGTTCAACAACTTCGCTTATATATTACAAAAAATCATGTATTTTTCTTTTAAAACTAAAGTCATACATCTACTCCTATCAAAAACAATTAAAGTTCTATTACTCTTAAATTACAATCTTGTTTTAGTTTTTAACGGTATTAAAATGAATAAAGATTATAGTTAATTCAACAATAACTTTGAATATCATCAGATTATATATATAACTCCAAATGTCCCAACCTGCCAACCACCTTGAAATCAAATTGTTTGGCCAGTCATTGTGAGTTTCAATTAACCATCATGTCAATCATGCAACTCATCATACACACAATTACTTTTATATATTATAAAATATTATATCATTTCTCTGAGTTCCAATGTACATAATTTTGTGCATAATTTTAGTATGCATTGATTTCAAGATATATTAATCCAAATACTCAGTGGACTTTGTTAATCCTTTTAAACTTTTATGCTACGTGCTATTTCAATCTAATCTAAAACAAAGTTTAGGAGGCAAGCAGCTACTCGTGAAGCTGCCTAAGGGATGAAAATAATTGCTCTTTTTATGCAATATAAATAAATAACGTAAATGCTTCACTAATTTCCAAAAGAAGTATGATCATACATATTAACCTCCTATTTATTTTTAGCCTGGAAGTTAAGACTTTTACATGAACTTTTTTAGCAAACTTTAACCACTAGTTTTCAATCCTATTTATTTTAAAACAAGAAGAGTTTGCTAAGATTGTATATAATGACCTTACGTTCCGTTAGTCATCAAGTAATGAGTTCACATTTCTAGTTGACCAACTGTCACTTTTAAGATTGACAATTTCCCTCATGGCCTCAAAATTCCCAACGACGATTAGATATTTATTATACAATAGTATCTTGGCTGTGCGTTGTACAAATTATAAGGATTAATTTTTTTTTTAAAATTATCAGATCTAATTGTTACTAATATTACTTTGTTTTTTTTGTTTCTTGCATTATGTAATTTTATATTTGTTCTTGATTGTTTTATTGTATAGTGCAAGTATATTTTTCATTTTCATTCTTAAAAAAAAATTATATATTTACCGTACATATTATACTCAAATTTATAAATTTAATATATATCAATTACAAAAAAAGAAAAAATTATTATATTATCCTTAAATTTTACAAAATATATAAAATTCTACCCATAAACTGATTGACAAGTTAAGGATAAAATTTTTCAAAATATCTTTTTTTTATTTTTAAATTATAATTTTCATCATTTTGTTCCAATGTATAGAGTTGATTTTTGTATATGTTTTAAAACAATATTTTATTTGTTTCAAATAATATTAGGTTTGGAGGAATTCTTTTATTGAAAAATATTTTCAAATGAAACTTGTATTGTTCCAATGGATAGAGTCCATTTTAATATATATTTTAAAATATTTTTGAATATAATTTCAAGGAATTGGGTTTAGTGGAATTATACTATGGTAATATTTTCAAACAATATAATATAATTTTAAAAGGTTCTATTTTTAAAGAAGTTTATATTTGATAGGGATGTATTATGATAATTTTATTTTTTTTAAATTCAAAATTAATCAAGTAATTATGTGGATCTTTCTCACAAATAGATAAAAAGTAGTTGTATGGAGAAATTTTATACAATTCTACAACATAAATAATTTTTCATCTTTTTTTTAAATTATAATTTTTATCCTAGAGTCAGATTTTGTATTTGCGTTATACCTATTTGTTTTATATATTTTAACGAAGATTAGGTTTAGAATAATTCTATTACGTTAATTTTTCTAAATAAAATAATAGAATTTAATAATTTTTTGTTTTCAAGAAATTTAGGTTTGGTGGAATTCATTTCTCACAAGTTTTATTAGTTATGATTTTTACTTATAAGTTATATGATATCTTCAATTTTGGTTTTCTTATCCTTTATTTTTTGACTTTAGATTGTTCACATTCATACTATAATAGTGAAAAAATTTTCATATATAAAATAATATACTTATTAATTTTGTTTAAATAAATTTAGATTTGGTGGAATTCTAATATCATAAGATTCATCAATTCTCATTTTTTAGAAAAATAATTTTGATAAAAAAATTATTATATGATATGTTCTATTTTTTTTTTCATATTTTATTTTATGATTTTACGTATAGTGGCATTCATACTATAATAATATTTTAAAGGGAAAAAAATAATATGTATCACATTAGTTTTGATTTTGTTGTGAATCTTCTTACAATAATATTTCTAAAAAATTAATATTAATTATGATAATATTTTAAAAATTTATGAAAATCTATTTATATATGTGTGTGTGATTGCTTTATTAACGGAAATAGTTTCTTTTCCAGATTTTAATTGTTAAATTGATGGGTACATGTATCAGAAGACTAAACGGCCACTAGTTAAAAAAGTGTACGGTCACTTGTTTAAAAATTTATGCTGCCACTTGTTGCAATTAAAGCGAAAGCAACAAAAAACTCAACTTTTTTATTAATAAAATGTGTGTACACGCACGCACCCTGGTGTGGAAACACCTCACAGGTGAAATATGTCACATAACTGAAATTATGATTTAAGCTGTGACGATAAAAGTGAGGATTTTGGGGGCGGGGGCAGGTGTGAGTGAGGTAGTGAGCAGCTGTTTCTTATGGAATTTAAGGTATGCATAAATTTAAAAATAAAGTTTAGAAATTAAAGCCTTTGTGATATTCTAATTTATAATTAAAAAAAATAGTGCAGAACACGCATCATGTTTTCGGCCATTTTTAAGGTGAACCCATGTTCACAATGACAATTCGAACCTTTTTTTTTTCCTTAGAAATTGAGATGGAAGTCATTTCATTTTCGTAACATGCTATTCCTAGAACAATTTAGAAAAGGTTTCTAAAAGAAAAAGAATCATTCCTATAGAATTACCTAATTTTGAAAAATGATGGTTCAAAAGTCGTTATATCCAACTGCCCAAAAGTCAGAAGGTTGATAATTATTATGTAGCATTGCCATCCAATATCTACGTCATACTCCTACCTTAACCATAAGTTTAAGCGTTTCAACCACGGCACACCAATATTCTAATTAAATTAATACGACCATTAGGCAACATTGTCTACTAGCCCACAGATATATTTTTTGCCTAGTTGGGGACATATATTCTATATTACTTATTAATATAAAAGTTGAGTTTTTTTCTATTTTGTTCTAATTGCAATATGCAGTTATATAATTGTTTGATAAGTAACTACATAATTTTTCGACAAGTGACCTCGTAACTTTTTGATACGTATTTCTTTATATTAAATAATCAAAATCTAGAAAAAAATATTATATATTCACTCTCTTTACATATACACATGCATATCAATCTTGAAAATATTATCATAATTACTATTATATTTATAGAAACATTATCATAATTGAATTTTCACCAAAATTAAAATTAACCTATTAAAAATTATTTATTTCATAAGAGTATTATTATAATATGAATCCACAAAAACTAAAATCGTAAAATAAAGTATAAGAAAATTAAAAATAAAAGATGTCACCTAATTATGTTTTTTCTAAAATAATATCATTCAAAATCATAACTTATAAAACCTATTATAATAGAATTCCAAATATAAACTTCTTAAATAATAAAATTTAGT
>MKEJ01015472.1:0-13391 GCA_001753735.1 Embelia ribes
AATTTCTCAGATACGATTATAAAATGTGTGAAAATCGTAGAAAAAATGTTTATGATTTTTTAATTTAATATTGAAAAATATTTTTCAAACTTATAAATATCCGTTATACTTGAATTTCTATACTTATATTTAATATTTTTTATAAACATATTAATCATAATTTAAAAGAATATATAAAAAAAAATTGATTTAGCATAAAAGTGATAAAAACACTATATTTCAATATGTTTTTATTGATTTTTATTTAATTTCATATGAATATGTACTTGTGAACTTTGCTTTAAGTTTCTTTGTAGTATTTCTAATGTTTCCTAATCTTTGTCCCTGCGATTTCTATGCGCATCATTCGCGTTTTCGAGATGCGTTTCCGGGGTATTTACTAAACATTTTCCTTTAAACAAATTTGACGTTTTATCTTGATACCCAAAACACATTTCCGAAAATATGTGTCTCCCACCCAAAATCAGCGTTTCCAATAGCTATTGGAGGAAGTAATATTTATAAAAAATAATTAATTATGATTTACTATTATTTTTGGGTAAAAAACTAAATAACCACCATGTCTTATGAGTCATTTGCCAATAGTGACCATGGACTTTGATTTTTTTCAAACGACCACTACGAATTGTCAGGATTTTCAGTTGATCACCACAAGCTATTTTTTTTATTTCAATTGACCACTACTACTAGTTATCTTATTAAAATTATGAACCGAACACTATTTCACAATTTATTCACATAATTTTATTCATGATTTTAATTTAAATAAAGCATTAATATCACTGAAACACAAAAAAAAATTATTCTTCCAACTTAATTTATTTGGAAATATGTAATAATTTTTTGGTGAGTTTAAGTGACTAGAGAGCTTAATCAGAGGAATATTGTGTTAATTGCTATGCGAATAGCACTTTGTATGAGAAATAATGAATTTGGTTGATTGAAAACTTTGAATAATACAAGGTAATCAATTGCGAAAAAATAAAATACATAATGACTATTTACAAATGATCTGGTGGTGGTGGTTATTTGCTTTTTACTCTTTATTTTTTCATTTGAAGTTTCATTTGAAGAGAAGAATATATAAGCCTATATAGAGATTGCTATGTAATTATATCTGACATAACTTAACGGTAAACTTATGATTATGATTGAAACATCCTAAAAATAACATCAGTAAAATATAATAAAATTCAATTTCCCCAATTTATATTCAGATAAAAGAAATTTAATATGAATTAAAATTACCTCGCACGCCGGCATTATTAACCAGAGCATCTATCCCCCCGAAAGCCTCCCACGCCCTCCTCACAGCCGGCTCGATAGCCGAGCCGCCCGTGCTGATATCCAGCTCGACCGCGACCGCCCTCTTAGCCGAGCCCATCCCGAGCCGGTTAATCTGCTCGCACAGGGACTGGAGCCGGTCGACCCGCCGAGCCGCGGCTACTACCAGGCAGCCGGCTCGAGCCAGGTCGAGGCAGAGTTCGAGCCCGATGCCGGACGACGCGCCGGTCACCATCACTACTTTGCCTTCCAGACGGCTCCACGGCTCAAGCCGAACCGCCGGCTTGGTATTGAATGTTTCTTCCATATGTAGTGTGTTTAGTTAATGTTTAAAGGCTAAATATTGAGGGGGATTTTATAAGCTGTCGTAGAAATGGACAGATATATATATATATATAGAGAGAGAGAGAGAGAGAGAGAGAGAGTTTGCAATTTAATGGAGATTGGAGTGAGAGATTGAGATAGGGGTAGAAAAGTTATAGTTGCACATTTGATCTGTCTTAAAAAATTATTATTATTATTATTTTATTTTATTTTTGGCAAAGAGCTACTTTTTAAAAAGAAAAAAAAAACAATCTCCATCCATTCATCTATTCCATATCCAATTTTAATTTGTCCCATTTTACCCTTAACATTTATATATTTACAACATCACTCCACAAACTATTAGTTATCATAAGGGCATAAAAGTAACTTGCTATTTTTGTTAACAATAACGTTCTCATGACCATTTAACTTCCCGTTACTCTTTCGTTTCAAGTGCTACAAAAGGTTGCATTATATTGATATGGAAAAATACTTTCTTTTCCATATTAATATGGATATGAGAAAATATTTTCCTTTTTATATTAAAGCATTTTGGAGTTTATAATCTCTTACTTTTATTTGCAGGTGAGGAAACTCTTCCAATGAATTGAACCTGTGACAATTTTTGGTGAGATGTAAAACCATTAATGCCAACATTGATAGAATAGATATACACAGTGAATAATATTTTCCTTTTTTGCGTGCAACAGAAATATAATGTTTGAAAATTTCTTTACTTCTCTACTCTTTATTTTAATGGAAATAAAGTTATATGTATTATTTGTGAATTTAAAATTAAACAAGTAAATTATATTTTATTTTTTTCCACTTAAAATTTTTAATTTCTGTAATAGTTTAGTTTATTATACATGTACCTTTTTGCCTATATATAACCTTGTAACAAGATAGCCAATAAATAAAATAATCAATTATTCATGGAAATTATAAATCACAAATTTTCCAAAATTTTGTATTTTGAATGAATTACACACTCATCGTGTAAGCATCCTACGCTAGTCACTTAATAAATAAAGGATATAATGCAAAACCCTGCGCTTTTTCTAGAGGTTTCCGAATGTATTCCCCACTTGGAGGATTGAAATTTGGTTCACTTTCTTAAAAAAGGGATTTTTTTAACTCATAACGATAATGGTAGTATTTTTCAAAATTTATTTGAGGATAAAAAATAAAATAATATTTTATGGTGCTAACATAACACCAAATATTATTTGTATAAAATGATGCTGGAAAATTTTTGAAAAATACTACCGTGATCGTTATGAATTACTTAAATTTATTATATTAATTATTTTGTAAAAAAATAAAAAATAAAATCTTTTTTTCAAAAATATGATAAGTAACTGGATTTGCAAACTGGACAGAATTTCAATACGTACTTAGTAGCCTTATTGAGAAAATTTCAATTTTTTTTTATATATAAAAAGTACTTGTATCAAAATTTTGGAATTGAGATATCGTGGATGGAAGGAAAGATGAATTTCTCACTATCCTTGTGCGATGATGTTGTATAGATCCAACTCACCAAATACACATGGATGATGTTACGTAGACCCAAATCTCCAAATTATTTGTGTGTATAGGACGTTTGGTTGTCAATTTTTGTTTTCGTTTCTATTTTCACTCATCTTAACGTGTCTTCGAATTATTGTGTACGTACAGATTATTACACAATACATTTATTTTGTGGGTTTTAAAATATAATAATTTAATATTTTAATATCATAAAAAATCAATCTTGTTTTTATCTTACATTCAAAAATACAAATTTAATATCTTATTATATTTAAATATTATTATTTTTTAATTTAAAATCTTCTAAAAATTGTGATATGCAATAATTACTGAATGATGGGAGCATTACTAATGTGAATAATACTAATGGATAATGTGCCTTGTCAGAAATTCTATTTCTAGTTTAAGTTTTAAAAATTAGTTCCGTTCACAAATAATTAATACAAATTTAATTATTAGACTATTAGATAAATTACTGCAATTACCCAATATAATATTAGGAGAAATAATAAAACTATATATCGTAAAAGTATGATCGATCTTTTCTATATAATTTGAATATTAAATTTTGCTTTTTGACTTCTAATTAAAATTGTATGTTAATTTTACGGTATCGGAATGAGTTCTGGCGTGTTAGGTTCACGCGTGTATTTTCAAATTCCCAAACAAAAATGTTTCCAAATTACTTTTTTCCCAATCCAAAATATTAGATAAAGATGTGGAAGAGTATTTGCATCAGACTATTTAAAATGGATTTTTTTTTTATTTTAAATAACAAAAATTAGATAATATTAATTTTTGGTCTATATATCAGATTGTCTAAGTATGTCAAGTTATTACCAAAAATGAAAAATGGCTAATATGGTTATCCAAATCTAAATAAGGACCCTTCTTTCCTTAAACATAAAGAATCAAAATTTTCTCTCTCTACTCTCATATTACTTATGATAATCATTATTTATAAAATATAATACTTTATTTATTATTACAACTATAAACATAAAATGCAAATAATCAAATAATAATAAAATTTTTATGATAATATAAAATGTATAGATTATAATAAAAAAAATTATCATCAAAATTATTCAATATAAAATGTATAGATTCTGTAGTTAAAATTAATTATGATAATAAATATAAATTAAATATAGTAAGAATACATAAATAAATTTAATATAATAAAATTAAAAACTTATTTTTTATTTTAAAATATGAGAAAAAGCACGTAAATAATTTAATATAAATAAAAGTAAAATTAAAAAATTAAAGCTAAATAATTAGATGTATAATAATATCTTTTATGAAGAAAAAATATTATCATTTTAATAATATGTATTCATATATATATAATTTTAAATAAATAATTGTAAAAGGTAAAGAAAATAATAGTCTAATGTGCACAGAGAATATGTTAAATAATCTGATGTAAAGTGTAATAATTAGATATATGTAATAGAAATATTTGGTTATATATTTTAAAAAATCTGTTAAGTTAATCTGACGCAAATGCCCTAACACCACATAGTATTCTTCAAATTGTAGTTTTCTTTATAGTACTATCTTGGTCTAAAAATAATATACTCAGTATAACCATTGTATAATTTTAAACAAAACTAAAAAATTCAACCTTTTAAATTTAAATTTGAATATGAATTATCAACATACCCAACAACTTTTGTTTTATTCACGGCCCTTACAAATATGTATTAGTAAAAATAGTAACGCCTTTAATTTTAGCAATGATTATATGTTCAAAAAATAGAAATTGACAATTATTTTTGGACAGTCCAATTAGAAATGTGGTCCTATATGCGGGGGTTCGTTTAGTTGCATATTTTAAGCAAATTAGTAAGCCAACTCATTTATGACTGTGAAAAAAGAATGATTCATCACACTTAAAATGATGTCCGACTTTTAGATAAAAAGCTGAAAACCTTTAGCTTTTAAGATGTAATCAAACAAGCCATATATAAGTTTGAAATCTTTTGCTTTTAGTTTCTCAAGCTTTCGAAAAATCACACCAAGTAAAAGCTAAAAATATTTAGAAGTATATATACATGTTATTTTAGTTGTACTACTCATGTGATTTTATACTACTAGTTAGTCCTCATACAAATTTATGTATAGACACGATGATGTATCATTTTATATTATTCAGTTAATAATATTGATATTATCTATATTATATCAGAGCCTGTTAGAATAAATAATTCAATTCATCTTTTAATCTTTAGGACATTTTGATTAATTTAAATATTTTTTACGACATTTTTTTATTTCTGAATCATATGTATGATTTTTTTTCCATTCTAATTTCAGTTAAAGACGCTAGATAGAAATATTAAATTTTGCTATTAGCTGTCTCAAGAATCTTAGGTGACCATTGTTTTTTAAAAATTAACGAATCTAGTGGAAATGCATCATAGTTTAACCTCCCCCAGAAAATATGATATATATGTTCTAATATTATGTAGAATGAATATGGTCAAACAAAATCATTGGGTGGTGGCTTAGTAGAAAGTGTGTTTAGACTTTGCACAAAGCATGTCCTCAACATCCTACCATAACAGCATTTCCGTTTTCCCAACTAAACCTAAAAAAGAAATTAAAATGTTAATTTAATATAAAAATAAAATGTCACTTAATCTTAACTGTAATTTATAGTTTTGATGGAAAAAAGATTCTTTGTTGGAAAATTTGTTAATAATAAATTTCTTACACTAAAAAAAATCATGAACACTATTTCTATTTTATAAAATCTCTATTATTATTATTGTATCTTTAACCATTTAACTCTTAAAATTCCACACATGACAATAAATTTAATTATTAATATTATTTAATTAATTAATTATATATTAATAAAAAAAAAATATTTTATCTTTAAATTTATAATTTTAAGTTACTACTTCGCTATATAAATGAAAATTATAAATGAAATCCCTCTTTAAGAAAACGAAGAAAAAAGAAAATAGAAGTGGTGTGATTCAAAAAAAAATGAATAAAAATATTATTTATAATACAACTAACATTACATTTTTATATTTTAAAATTAAAATTTTCATTTTTAATAAATATATATTTTTTTATATATTTAATTTTAAAATCATTAAATGTTTATTATATAATTTTAAATAATTTTTTTAGATAAATACTAATAAAAATTATAATTAATTATTTTTTAACTATTAAAATTATTTTTTATATACTTAAAGATTTAGTTTATATGTTGTATTTATTATTTTTAAGCTGAATAATTATTTTTAAATATTAATTTCAAATTTAATTTCTAATGAGTTTTTAATTATTTTAAATACTTATATTATTTTTTATTTTTAGTTAAGAATATTAGTAGAGTGAGTGTTGAAAAAATTTATTATTTTTTTAAATATAATAGTAAAATGATGCAACATGAGAGAAAATGTGATAGTTTTATATGTTTAATAAATGAATATTAATTTTTTAGATTTGGAGAACTATTTTAGATATTTTTCATTTTAGACAATCACTAGATAATATCACGTAGAACCAAAAAGTAATTTTACTAAGCTTTTGATTATCTAAAATAGAAAATGATGGAATTATAGGTAATATGATGAAGATGCTCTAAGAATTAGACGAGCTATCTTTAAAATATTCTCTAACCCTTATATCAACATTTGTGTAATGTTTAAAATATTGAAGTAAATTCCAGACCATCCAAAGAAATATGAGTAAATAATTACCTGTTTTCTTCGAATCGTCTTTCTTTTCTATTTGTATTTCCATTTCCATACTCCTTCCTTCAGTACAATTTCTAAATTGATCTATTTTATAAAATACAATTATTATAAAATAAAGTGATTTTAACTATTGCTTTTACTAATAATAGAGACAAATTTAGTCATTTATATTTAATTCAAAATTCAAATTTGAAATTATCAAAAAATTGTGTTAAGTCAAACCATCCATTATTATGGGACAAAAGGAATACTTAATTAATCAGAAAAATATTTTCACTAGAAATTATTTAAAACAAATGTGTTAAGTCAAATTATTTAATTATTTTTTGGAGAAAATAAATACTTAATTAATCAAGTAGAAATTACATGGAAACTGTGTTTGACGACCTAGATAATTGAATCCTTTGTAGAAGTGTGGCGTTCCCATTTGCAATTTTGTTTCCTCTTTGGCTCTTAAAATATTTTGATCCATACGTTTGATATTATTTTTTCTCCGCTCTCATTCCAGCTCTACGAACTCATGACAAACGTCACATTTGGTTGGTGGAGTGTAAACACTGCCTAATGAATGAACATTTAAAATTATATATATATAAGTTGAAGGGAGCATTGAAACCGACCAGACTCAGAGATTGGACCCACTTATACATGCCATTGCAAGCTGTGGTTCACACGCTTTATAAGGAAATTATAAATTAAGATAAAAAAATGATTTTATTAAAATATTTTTATTTAATATTATATTTTCAAGAAAATTTCTCTAATTCAATAAGTTTATTTTCGAAAAATTAGTAATAATTATTTTTTATCTGTATTAATTTAATTTTCCTAATCAAAATAAAAGTCAAACTAAATCTACCTTTTCGGAACAGAGAAAATAGTATATTTTGAGGAAAATAGTGAGTTATACTTATCGTATGGGTATAAGGGTGAGTTAGTGTTTTTTAGCCAAAATAATAGAATTTTATATTTTATATTTTTTACAAATTATTTTATAATTTCATTTACAATACTATATTTTTGTGGCAAAAAGACATCTCTCAGTCTTATTCAACTAAGAGAAGTGTTCAGATATTGTTTTTTGGGTATATTATTCCAGGGTAAACGTTACTCTTTGCTCCCCAAGGTTTCTTACAATTTCAGATTACCCATGGTTATCATAAATTACACTTTTCCCCATATTATAATCCAGATTTAATTTTCTTGCATAACGATCAATTTTATTTTTTACCTCACTTTATTAATTTATTTTATTAATTTAGAACTTAATATCTGGTTATATTAAAAAATTTTATCACGTTTTTAGAAATTTGTATTCAATTTATATTCAACAATGTATTAGAAAAAAAATTATATAAAAGTTACTATTTAAAGGTATTTTAGTAATTTTTTGAGTTACTTATAACAAATAATTACAGTTCACTTTGCACCCAGAAAACTTAGGGATAAAGTGCAATGGATACAAAACCTATATTATGAGAATTAGTTTCCTATGTGTTTCCCTCTAAACAAGAACAAATCAAATCTATATAACAATATTAAATCAAATCATAACTTGAAAACAAGCACAAGAGATATAAATATAAACGTAATTTTCCTAATCAATATAAACTAATCAATATAGTCTTTAATGAAATCCAGTTAAATCCGCATCAACTTCATAATATCTTTAATAATAAAAAAGATAATACTCTTAACTAGATAATAATTAATAAAAAAATATTTATCTGTTAAGATGGGAATAAGAGATAATTATCAAGATTAGCCCATTTTGATACAAACTCTCCCCATCCACCACCATCACTATAAGTAATTCACATTGGACAAAAATAACTAAGAAGCACAACATAATTGGATAGTTCTCAACAACGTACTTGAAGTTTCGAGCATTCATTTCTCGTAAACCAATTCGAGCGATTTTTCATCAAATTAGCCTTCGATACACAAGAAGTTCGCACATACATGAATTAGTCATTGGATGGACAAAAAATAAGGTAAGTCTATCTTTTAGGGATAGAGGAAGTATTTTTTTTCTATAGCCAATTGCCCAAATTGTAAAGAGAAGTAAAGAAAGGCCTCCAAATCGAATTCACATAACTATTCAGATCCTTGAAATCAAGTTGTAAAGCTTGAAGACTATAAATGCTGAGATTAAGCTATGCAAGTTTTTAAATCTATATACAAAGCTCTCAACTGTAAAATTACTTGAGATCAAGATTGTAACGGCCCAAAATTTAGAACAGTATTCGAACACGTAACTCAGACAACATTACATATAATGAAAAGAAAAAGAAACTCAAATACAACATAATTCTCAACACTTCGTAAACATTTTCTTGGGCTTGCAATAGTTTTTGCCCATGTATTAAAAACACGAAAACAAAAATAACTATCATTAGCTTAAAAAACAATCTCGAAACGCTTATTGACTCGGAGGCCTTCAACTCTAAAATAAACATCATCTAGAAAAAGAAAGATAAATAGATACTTCTTAACTACCTGAGTGAGCTTCAATAACCTCTATTCCTGAATATGTGATCCACCAATAGATGTACCTACTTGGGGTGAACACAAGAAGCAAACAATCCAAAAAGGCGGTTGGACTTACTAAATTTGGAGAAATAAAATCTCAAGAAATTATGCTACACAAATGAATATGTTAAACTCCACAATATATAACATTACATGTATACTATGACACATAACAACCAAATAACACATGCTCATCATTTTACTCAACAACAAACTCAATTTTATAATTCTCAAATTACATTTTTTGTTACACAATTTAACTTACAACGCGGAGCATACCATCTCCCCATGACTTTACGCATAAAGATTTTAAATTACTAGGCAATAGAGAGCCATTTTACGACACCATCTAAGTATAATAATATAATAGGAACATTCCACAACATCCTATTTTGTAAGATAGAAAGTTATTTCACGACACCCTCTAAAAGTTTAAACACATTTAGTTTTCATTATTCAAGCTCATTTTCACATAATATCACATGTCTTATACTTATACTCAATTCTCGTAATCACCCAATAACATGCAATTCTATTACATAACTAGGGCACATAAACACGTACATCAAATCACACATGCAAAAACGTAATAACTTGTGGTTCTAACCACAAAGACAACAATTCTAACAGCATCTGCGATTGTGTATATAAGATTCCTCAAAAAGATATCGAAGCAAACCCCAGAGTTTTTCCTTTACAAACACCACAAGAATTCAATCACTAATCGCATATACAAACATCAATTAAACCCTTACTTGTTACACGGTAAATTAGGGCTCTACACATTAGGGCAAATCTCCATGAACTACTTACCTCATGTCGTAGAGAACGAAGAGACGGTCTTAAATCCGATCTTGGATTTGAAAACGGAATGATATCTCACGAATTCTTGATGACTTATCCTCAAAATTTTTGTGCCTCTCTCTCTTTATCCGTCTCTAGGGTTAAAAATATGTATATGATGATATCCTTTCGTATTTCTTATGTTCAACACAGAAGCAGTCCAATTGATCTAATTGTACTTGGATCAATCATTTTGTTGTTTTGGATTGATCCAACCACAGTTAGATCGATTTGAGAGATTGGAATTTAGCCTCAGCCCGAGCCCATAAATTAGTAAAAATTCTTCTAAATGATATTTATTTCATTTTAGGCATATTAATAATATCATATATTTTACGGAATCTCATTTGGATTTGCAAAATACCTCTTTTTCTCATTTTACTATTATATTTCTTCTTATCTTAATAATTGTTTCTATTTTCAAACGGGGCCTTACAATTCTCTCCCCGAAAAAAAAAACTTCATCCTCGAAGTTGAGATATAAATTGGGAATGACTCCTCAGTCTTTTCCTGTTCCTCACAACACTTGTTACTCATTTGCACACTTGTTAAACATTTTCTACTCAACTATTCTCAAAATTTTCACATGACACATATGCACAAGTCTTACTTACTCTTTTCACAACACTATTACCATACATCCCAACACATTTATTAGCTTTATTTTTCAAGCATCCAGTTAACTTTACCAAATTTCAAGTATACCGCATATAGCACAATTAGGGTCAAATTTCTAGACTTTATATGCTTTTATTACCCATTCGTCTCTAAGAATGCAACACCACGTATGTATTATTATGCTACAAATTCACCTCTTATTCATCATCTATATTACCTAGTATATCTTTCTCTATAACTAAAGAATCCCAAAAGCACTAGCACCACATATATATTTGCAATTCATTGTTAATCTTCCCAAAATGCTACTACTTAACTTCCACACCCCCATAAAATATCTCTATCTACTCCGTCAAGTATCTCTATATCCGAACACAAAACAACCATACCCTAGACTCTTTTATCACCCACGTACTAGCAAGTAGTAAAGACATTTTCGATACATTTTCCAGCACAAATGACCGCCAACCATAATACTGTCTAACATGCATAACAACCGTACATAAGCATCTAATGCCGTCCAACTATGATTCCAATTCCACTCAAGCGACTGCCGCATATACACACTCACATGACCACTATATACAAGGATCGTATATTCCCTGACACTATTACCTAAACAACCATATAAGACAACACGAATACCCAACACATCCAACTATACCTCATCATATTAATAGAAATTCGATATATTACCAATGACAACACAACGTCACACTCACGACGATCCGACCAACATCCTTCATACTCAACCAAGAGAATTCCATGATACATCGATCCTCTAATCATCCCACATATCGCCTCCTCGATAGAAGATAATCAAATCCACTAGTCATGAATTCTTAGACAAATCCTACCCCCAATAAGGATATATATATATATATATATATATATATATTACATCTAACTGACAGTCTCCTGCCGGTATAGGTTGAACTATTCAACCATGATAAGGTCAACCATGAAATCTACTCAACATTCTCAACAAACTACTCCATCACACAAAATAACTAAATGTACTGCAACTTAAATTATCTATTGTTAATCGTCAACCTTCCTAAATGAGCCAATCTACTTAATTCTAACCATGATCAATGTCTTCCAATAATCAACTTCATACAATTTTAATCACATCACTACAAGATTCAACAATTAGCAATGACTTTCCAACATACATGGTCTAGCAAATTCAACTACGGTAATATCTTTTTAGAGTCGAATCATTGTCTACAACATACTAACTACTTTATTAAAGTTCCCACTTAACATCATCCTCAACCTTTTATTTTCCATAATCTTTCACACATCTCTAAGGTATTCATCTCACTTGTATATCCATTGCCTTAATATGATCCACTCTCCACATTACTACTCTAAGTCTTATACTCAAGTGTACTACAAAACACCAAGATACCATAAGTTTAAACAGTTCCATCTCTAAACCAAACAAAATCTCCAAAACAATCTCATACTGCTCACTCTAACAACTTCTACTCGATATACTCAATGCTATTAATCTATTTTGCACTTCCCATTATTTTTATTGGCAATCTTCAAAATGCTAACTCCAGGTATATATCCATATCTCCATCTTATGCAAATATCTCTAAAGTTTTATCACTTTTCATCACTCCTATACGTTATTACATTAACTAACTCCTTGATTTTCACACATTTTGGTAATTCTCATTCCCATTAACTTTTAAGGTCCAACACCTAACCAAACATCTCCAAAGTATTCACACGACAAATAATCCCATAACTCTTACTCAGTCTCCATCTATTTAGAATCTTGTAACCCAACTCTTCATATTACACAGTTCTGTCTCTTGGTTATTCTGATTTCTCTTCAGAAATATCTCCAAATGCTCAATGTACTCTTTCTAAAATTCTCATCGCAACATAATTTCATTGATCCGAATATCTCTCATCTATTATTTACTCGTAACTTATCATTTTACACATTTGGTCACTACTAAACTTTTGCTCAAATCTATCAAATCAAATAACTCCATGCTATATCTTTTCATTATATTGATTTATGAAACATGTCCAAAATCTATTATCTCATTCATACCTCAATAATTAAAATAAATTTCTTTCAGGTGGTATCCAATATGTAGTTTTCTACCTCCGATTTTTTTTCGAATTCTAAGTCTTACAATGCTTCATACTACAAACATACACTCATAACCCACATTTTATTCTCCCTTTCATAGTCCTTCAATCACTATTATATTTACACCTCACCTGTAGTTTTCACGTTACTGATCTAAAAATCCTGATCCATTTACTATATACTCACTACTCGTCATATATCTGCAGAACTTTTTATCACATCGCCATGACTTTATACTCATTACGATAACATCAATTAGAAGCTATTTATGTCTACCACCTCATCCTTGTTTTTAAACATTATTAATCATCTCTTACCTCGCACAAACACACCTAACTATTCCACATAACTACACTTGCTATAGCCAATAAGCCCGAACAAGTGCCCATCCTTTCCTATCACAAAAAATACTCCTACCGCAATCATCACTC
>MKEJ01015494.1:0-18362 GCA_001753735.1 Embelia ribes
GTCTCTAGTCGGTTCGGGGCTCGCTTCGGGTTGGGTAAGGATTCCAGGGCGTGACACATTATTAGACTAATGTACAAAATTAGCCCTTCATAAATTTGATCATTGGAGTTAAAATTGGGCTGCACTGTTGACACATAGAGGATGACTGTCGCACTGTTCCTTTTATAGGGAGTCCTCTTAAAAACTCCCCGACTGTTGATAGTCACCAATTACTGTGGACTGTCACAAGGTGACTGTTGGTAATTGCTTCTCAAGTGCTTATTTTTTTTTTTATGTTTTTCACACTGTATAAATTTTGAAAATTGTTGAAAACTTCTTACCCTCGTACTTGTAGAATTTTTAGCTATTTTGCCTCTTTTCAATCTAATCACACTAATTGAAAATATTAGTACTCAACTTTGAGAATTAATTAAATTCATTATATTTTTATTGCATCATCAAAATAATTTTATAAATAATTTGGGTCAACAGATTTGATTAATTGTATCTCATTCAATTTTTAAAATCTTATTTTTTTATTTTTGCCTAAAACTATGTCCTAGTCAGACCGAAACTATTATTTTTGGATATAAGAAAGTATTTCTTATTCCATACTAAACAAGATA
This sequence comes from Embelia ribes, assembly GCA_001753735.1. Lineage (NCBI taxonomy): Eukaryota > Viridiplantae > Streptophyta > Magnoliopsida > Ericales > Primulaceae > Embelia > Embelia ribes. Next base: position 606 of record MKEJ01015494.1, read on the forward strand.
GATTTAACAAAAACTATTTCTTCTTCCTTCTTCGTGTACCCTAACCGGCTAAACTCGCTCTCCTCTCATACCAACCACTCTCCCATGGCAACAGCTGCGACGAATACTTGAGTTCTCAACTTTATTCCCCTTTTTCCCACTTAATGTCTATGTTCGCATTCCACGAATACATGAGTTATTAACTTTATTCCCCTTATTTCCTGCTTAGTGTCTATTTTCCCATTCCACGACCATGTCTCTCCTCTGCCTCAACCTAAAGTTTTCAAGTGCTTTATCTTGTTTTCGCCCTAGCTATTATGAATTACCATTTGTACTCGTTATTCTCATATGAAATTCATGCATAATTGTTATATTGAAAATCTTGCAAACTAGAACGACTGCATGCCATAATTGAGGTTGTTAGTTGTGTTAGTGGTTCTCTTGTTCATTCGCTCGTTCATCCATGCACACAGCATAATTATAATTCACGTAACATCTTTTGTAAAAAACTTTATATCTCTTGTTTTCCGTATATTGCGTCCGGATGAAATTTCTATATATATATACAAATTACTATATGTATGATGTATTCATTCATACATTGACTCGTAAGAGAAAACTGCTTATTCTTACTTTTACAAATTAACATTTATTTTTCTCTCTTTTGTCATAAATTATGTAAATAGTTTCTATATGTTCGTATATGGTACGTTTCACATAGCTCCCATATCAATACATGTATCTGCAAAATCCACCTCTCAACCTCTAATTGGTGGAGATAACATCAATTCTTAGTCATAGTCGACTAGATTATGACAAAGCGCATTAATTTCGGTCGCGACCTAGATGACTTTGTGTTACCACCCGAATCATGAAAACCCAGGAACTTGAGAAAAAAAAAAAAAGAAAAAGAAAGAAAAGAAGAATACAACTACATCGCCATTCTCGCCATAATCGCACTACAACAATCCAAATTACATATATATATAGCATGCCTGCAATATATGTATAAGTAACTATCGCATATATATATATATATAAGAACAACACCAACAATAAAAATAAAACATAAACAACAACTTCATAATCAAAGTAAACACTCTTATTTACATACACAACTTAAAGCTATATACTTGACAAAAATAAATAAGAAAGAAGGTATATATATATTCTTCACCCCGTACACAAAGTACAAGAACATGTCTAGGCCTTCACAACCACTACTACAAAATACAACTTCAAATCTATGCGATCACCAAGCCCTACTACAACAAAAATATATACAATATGAGTATCAAAGCAACTAATGATGTTTTACACCCATCTCTGTACCTAAAAAGCGATGCATAAAAAGAAGTATAAAGAAAGTATATGGTTAGATGATCAACACTACGATAAAAATGAGACTACATAGTATATATGACATAAATGAGCATGCTATAATAAATAAAGAAAGTAAACAATGCTCATGAATGTTATGATAAGACATGAATACAACGCAAGCCACAACTACGATACAAGCTATGCAAACTTTGCCCACACACTTTGCCATTACACATCACCTATGACTCAAGCTTTAAAGTTGGGACCAATATCTCTTCACTTAGAAAAAAGCAGGCAACTCTAGATGCCCTGCAATGACCCACTACTCACATTGTGACACAATCAATTCTTACAACGACCTACCACTAGTATTGTGATGCAATCAAAGCCTGACTTTTGTGCAACTAACCTACCACTGGCATTGTGACACGATCAAAGCCCAACTTACATGCTACTAACATTGGGCTATCAAGTGCTCCCTGCATTAGTTTCTTGGTTTTCATGGTAAGCTTGTAGGCCTTATTGCTTCTCCGCTTTTTATAAAAGGTGATAAATTGTCCCAAAAAGAAAAGAAAAGGACTCAATTCTAACATGACACATGCTTAATGTAATGATTAAGATTTCTTCGCAGTTTAAACATTGCCTATGCATTTCTATACCTTAAAAACCATATTTTTAAATGAATTCAATCCCATGCCTACACAAGAGAATTATATGCTTCACGTACGCATGAGAATGATATACTTTGTAATAAACATGATAATTATGCTATGTAAGTTCATAAAATTAATTACCATGCTAGTAATACTTTATACAACTACGCCAAGCAAGTATACATCGCAAGACATTTCATACACATAAATATGCATATGAAATCTCAATTTTATATAAAAACTTGTAGTATATCATACCTCAACCATACTAGAATAATCCCTCAAGAAACTACGCCAAAAATTCCCAAATCTTCACAGCTTGTACACTTGGTTTGATCCATCTTTGCAATTCAGATCGAAATGCACCTATATGCCAAGATGATCTACATGAAATATGGAAGAATATGTAATAACTTATTTTGATCAAACCAAAAGGCACAAAAAATAAGGAACGAGAAATAAATAAGATAGATAGTAAAAATTACATCAAAAGATAACCTTCGCAATGGAAAACTCGAATATGTGATTTTTATCTTTAGACAATCACTTGAGCAAGATAAAATAGAAGGAAGAAAGTTGAAGTTAGAAAATCTCCACCACACCCTCTCTCACTAGAATTTTCATGCAAAAGGGTAAAGTGACTCTTTGACCATGAGATATGATATTTAGTCAATAATTACTTCTTCCTACGCCGAGATGTCTGGCTATTTAGAGTTCACTGTCCAACAATGGACACTCATCGAACAAAGCATCGAACACAGGGAAAATAACTTAGAAAATTTTCCAACTTGGTTCAAATGCTACCCCTATAGTATAGATTTTTTGCCGACTGTCAAGTGGCTTGGACTAGTCAGACGACGTTTAGACGTGTCAAATTCTGACATGTTTGTCTACTTTTTAACAACTCCAAACAATTCACATTTTTGCATATATACTTATATAATATGCACCACGCCTTTGCAATGCTACTCTGCAACAGCTACACTCGTACTATAACATTATATTATGCCATCCACACAACGTAATAAAAATATTATAATACATCAAATAATAATATTATAAAAACAAAAAATTTAGTCAAATTTTTGGGACGTTACATCCTCTCCACGCTAGAAAATTTCGTGCCCAAAATTAGCATAACTAACAAAATAGTATAAAGCATTGGAATCAAGGCATAAACAAACGAAGGAAACGACAACGAAGCATTTGTTCTTTCAACACTAAATACTTATCATCTGTACCTTATAAGTTGTCTCTTTTAACTTGAAGATTTGCAAGTCTAACAAGTGAAAATGAGTCTCGTATATACTTTTAATTTATCAAGGCATGTAAAATCAAATGACCAAAAAGACGGTAAGGCTAAACAAAAAGCAACCATAATGCATACTAATGAAATTACTATTCACATCTTTGGCTCCACTAGAACTTAATCCGTATGTATACGTTTCGTTAAAGGGACCGTAAATTACAAAAAGTCTGAATCAATAGCAATGATAGTACTTGGTGAACAAAGCGACAATAGTACTCCGTGAACAAAACAGCCAAAAGAAATGTAAGGAAAAGACTAACTACATACAAGATAGCTCAGTCTGATAGGGAAAAACAAAGTAACAATTTCCATGGTAACTTATACCAACTTACGGCATGACAACTTAATCTTACCCCCATAGAAATATGCGTAACATGATCATTTCCGCTCCTAAGTAAACATAATAGAATCATATACAAAAATATGATTTAACGTAATATAACCATATACAAAACTATGATCTCCATGAATCAACTCGCCCTCACGATATACTCTAGCAAAATGATAAGTATCTATAAATACATCTAGACACTACATGGACAAATCCAACATAGTAGTAAATCTAAATGCAATGAATGTCTTAATACATTCAAATCAATATAATGCCAACGCCTGATCTAACTTCACGTAACAAGTTAGAAAAGAAGGAGAACATCAATACTTGAATATATACACACACACACATATATATATATATAGAAATACGTATATCATAATATCACACATTATGATCTAACACTTAACATTTATGCACATATCAAGACTTATAATATGTATTAGTGTTATAACTTATATACTATCACCCATTATGAATACAACACATCAAAGCATGTAAGCACTTAATACTACGAAAAGTAGTCTTAACTCGCTAATTGCTCATCACTTAGCATAACCTTATACCAGAACGCCTCGGTTTTCTTAACCCGATTAGTTCTGATATCAACCTGTCATGCCCTGCAATCCAAGACCCGGGGACATGAGATAAAAGAAAAGAAAAAGAAAAAGAAAGAAAATAACGAAAATACAACTTAATATACTTTCAACGCTTATTGCACTCCGAATTTCCAACCTTAAAACTCAATGGCACGACCCCGAAAATACATAAAGAAATGAAATGAGCACTTACATACATATTACAATTGTAAACCCCTGTTTACATATACACTTACAAGCTATAGGCTTGCCTAAAATAAAGAAAGGAAAATGTACATATACATTACCAAATACCTCATCTATAGGAGGCTACAACAACTAGCATAGTCTGATACAAATAGCCTAAAATAAACATCTAGCATATATGTATATTGCCATCTACGCCATCGTATCAAACCTGTCATGAGCTATACTCCAAACCTGCAAAACAATTTATGAACAACGTACAAAATAAAAAAAAAATCGTATGTATAAAAAATCAACAATATGATAAATTTGACAGTAAGTGGTAAATAGGCATGTAAAATGAACACAATCATTTTATAAATAACCGCATAAAGTAAAGGTAAACAAATTCAACCAAGACTTGTGAAAATACATCTACATATAAGAACATATCTTGTCTAAGCCAAATACTTATAATTGCAATATATGCATACGAAAACTTATCTCGTCTTTACTTTAAAAGAAAATTGGGACTTATCCCTTTGCTTTTCTTTAAAACAAATATGGGCATTTCTAATGCCCTTTCTTAAAACAAATGGGCATTACTTATTGCCCTTTTTCTTAAAACAATTTGGGCATTTTGTATTACCATGGGTAACTTATTCCCATATACTTGTGAATGTAAATAGGGTCACTTATTCTGTTATGCTTATGAATTGGGAAACTTATTCCCTTATGTACGTGAATTGGGTAACTTATTCCCTCATACACATGAATGTACATGTTATAATACTTATGAACATGTATGCTAAATTGGCAATTTACTTTGATGTTATATATATTTTTCTGGGGTTGGCGCTGATCTTCTTCATTTCTTTTTATTTGCCCTGTTTATTCATATTATTATAGGCAGGCTATATGAATAAATTATGATGATGATGCGATTGTTGTAGTTATATGTAATATTGCTATTGCAGTGCAATTAGATGTTATAGCGATGATGGCGTGAAGATGATCTTTTTCTTTCTTTTCGTTTTCACTTTTTTTTCTTTTCTTTTCTTTTTACTCATGTTCCCGGGTCACAGATTTTGGAGCGTGATAAGACATCCCTAAGATTGTCTTATATGTGATTCGATAGACCCATAGAGCATCAATTAAGCCGTCGGACCAATTCTTTCGGTTGGGATTAATTATCTTCTCAAGTATTCGATCACGGGGTTGGCCACCCAATGACGGAATTGAGGATTCGGGGTTAAACTTTTCATGACTTACAAAGAGCAGCGGTTGGACTCCATGTGAAGTAGAGAATCAAGTGGACATATATCTTTTCGAGACTCCGTAACATCTTATTGGGCATTAGGATGCTACAAGTAACTTTTTGACTTTATTAAGTTTTTGTTTCCTTTTCAAATGACAGATGATATTTTGTTGTTTAAGATTAGGCAACTAGTTGCATATGCAATTTTATAGTCCTTTAACTTCAGAGAGGAGAAGTCAATCTTTGCTATGATATTTCATTATTCTAAGTTTCTTTCAAAACCAACCTTTCTTGCTGACAATTATTATTATTATTTTTTTTATGTTATAGCAAATATGAGTCTTGCTCTTTTTACAAATTTATGATTAACCATAAAATTTTAATTACAAGTATTAATATTTAACAGATGAAGCTAATCAGTGATAGGAAGAAAAATATATAATAGATTATCTTAGAAAATTGAACATTAATTTGAAAATATGTAAAATAAACTGATAATGGTATACATTATCAGTTTTGCGTATGACAATATGAAGCTGATTGATTACACGCCAATGTATTTTAGTACTACCTCCATCCGCGGGGGACAATTTTTAAATTAAAATATTAAAAAATAATAAGACATTTTTATTTTAGAACATGCAATCGTTAAAATAAAATATATTTTTATTATTGCCCTTTATAATTATTAGGAGCAAAGTTGAGTCAATTGGTCAAATTTGGAAATTTATTTTCAATTCAAAATGTAAATTTGAAATTATCTAAAACTATTTATCAATTCAAACCATCTAATTATTTTTTGACATGGGAAATGCTGTAACATATGTCGAAATGTTATAAATATTTCAATACCTAGATTTTTTTTTCTCTAAAATAGTGAACCAACAATATTTCCATAATATGCTATTAATGTATAATTGTTTTCCAATACTTTTGTTTCAATATGCATATCAATTTCCTATGTATATTGTATCGTCCAATTTCTACAAGCAAGGTTTAATTGAGCATTCACGTTGAATTTTCAACTTTAAGGTTCTGTTGGATTACTTTAGAAACCAATAATGACTTGGCTTAACTTGTTGAAAAACAAGAGATGTAACTAGGTATTCTATAAGTATATTGAGTGACGCAAAAATCTAATGAAAAAGACATGTGCCGGATAAGATGAAAACTTACACTCCCTTTTGTTTTATTTATTAGAAAACTATAAAATAATGCTGACCGAAGTACAAATTGAAAATTTTCAAAAAGAAAAAAAAGAAGAAATGTATTACAAATAGATAAAAGGCCTATTATACACAAATCTGAAAAGGAGTTTGTCTATGTAAAAAACAAAGGGAAAGGAAAATGTGCCTGATCATGATTGTCAAAACACTAGTCACCTGAAGCGTATTTGATATATTTTGAGGTGGCCGAATAATAACCTTACAAACCAAATTCGACTGATTTCAGCACATGATAATTTGTCCATGAAACTGGAAATCAATCAACTAATTTTCAAGATCGGTCGACTGATTTAAACGGATTTCATTTTGAAGGAAAATGAGAAGTTGACGAATGGCAACACCTTAGCCACGAGTTTCATTTTGAAAACACTATAAATACCTACATGTGAGTGAGTGAGGTGAGAGTGAGAGTAAGAGTGAGGGAGAGAAGAAAATAAAGAAACCGAGCTAAACCCCAACCACTCGATGCAATAACCAAGTTGAATAAGCCTTAGATGCGAGCATACTAATGTTTAACAGGCTGAGATGTCACCTTTAAGGTAAGGTAAACTCTACACCTGTGTACATTCCGTAGCAAATTTATGAGTATGATAAATTATAAGTGGAGATATCGACTTTCGGTGTAGATTTTGATGCAATCTTTGGAAGAGGACCCCTAAACCTAGCCTTGAAAAAAGTAGTGTCAAGCTTCCTTGTGATGCTCCAACACGAGAACTAGTTAAGAATTTCGAGGTAAACCTTGATGAGTTACATTTTTAAGATGGCACAGGGTAGATTAATTGACTAATTAGCTTTATCAGTCGACTAATTTTGTCAAAAATTTTGAAAACTGAGTAAAATGTGTATATGTTTTCAGTTTCGAGCCATGTAACCCTTGAGATGTAGAAGTTTGGTGACTACGATGATAAGACAACCCTCGCATGTGAGTTACATGACCTATCAGGACGACTTCTTGAAGGGACAGAGGTACAGTTAGGCTATTTCCCTGGTATAAATCTAGCAACTTTTTAGATTTTAGCTAAAACTCTATTATTTTATACATTACAAAAAAAAATTCTATGCATGCATGATGAATTATATTAAGGCGTGTAGAGTAGGAATGCATGTGTTCTCTACTTGACCTATAACAAATTTGAGGCAATGTTAATGTGTCATAGTAAGGTCTAAGGATTAGAAAAGATAGATGAAGTAGTTGAAGTAATGTAGTATTGTTAATGTCACGTCCTACCTCTTGTAAAGCCCAAGTGGCAAGTGTGATCCCTTTTATATATAATACAATATGAAAAGAAAAATTGCATAAGTTAGTCTACTAAATAACATGATAAATGTGATATTATATGGTGTCATTAAGTGTAAAATTCCACATAAAAGAATGAATGCAATACAACTTTAATGCAATGCAACTCGACACCTACTACATTTCACTACGAGACTTCAACTTCTAAAAGATTGGGACTAGAGTCTAAATTTGTTTTCATCTAACATAAGGTTCCTTCTTGCCTATATTATAAATCCTTCCTTTCGTGGAACATTTATAGTTTATGATCAGATTTTCCGACTTTCACGGTAAGGAGCTGAGCCTTCTCTTTGCTTTCTTCTAAAACTTCATAAATTTGACATTTGTCCCGAAAAGAAATAGAAAATGACTCAATTGTCCATGAATGCAATTCAAACTTCCTTCAAATATAACATGTTCAAAGCTTCAAATGTAAATATCCAAACTTCGTAATTAACTTCGATAAGAAATTGAGCTTCAGCTCCTTTATATAAATATCAAATTCTTCTCTTCACTTCTCTTGAAAATTTCTTTTCAATGTTTCAATATTTAAGAAAATCATTTCCAAATGTATAATTTTTCAAATTCATCACTTTGATTCAAAACATAAACAATGCTACATCAATGAATGAAATACCATTACATATAACAATGTGATTTATTCTACTTCTATTCATATTTTATTCTACACATAAATAACTTCAAATAGTAAGCAATTTACTTCTATTTCACTTCAAAAAAGTATGCTTCTACTTATAAAATTTACATGTAAGGAACACACATAGACTCACGCATATATTGCTATTTTGTAGCCTAATCCCACCTATTATTACGTTAAAATGCTTTCGAAAGCTAATCATTGAATAGCCTCAAATTTCCTTCTTGTTCACCTGTAGGTTTGATCTAGCTATCAAACACGAATAAACTCGAACCTACATATAAAAACAATCCCATCGGAATAAGTAACAAGAATAACTAATTTATTTCGGCGAACAATAAAGTGCAAAAATAAATGAAAATTGAATGAATAAGATGGGGACTGAAACTTACTTCAAAACGATCTCTATGCTTCAAGGATCGATAATTTCTACTTCAATCTGATAGACAACTACTGATTCAATATGGTATTAGAGCTTGAAAGTTGAAGAAAAATGACACCCTTCTTTCTCTATCTCTCCCCCTTTTTGATCGGATGGGGAAGAAAAAGTGAGTTAGGATATGACATAAAGTTAATAAAGTACACTTCAAATCTGCCCGATATAGTTGGCAGATTCTTCAAATTAGTCGACTTATTTCCTATCAGTCGACATATTTCTTATGTCAGTCAACATATGTGCCCCCACCTGAGAACAAAATCGCTAGAATTCAATACATGAATAAGTTGATATATATCTCTCAACAGTCGACATATGTTAAATCAATCGACATATTCTCTATATCAGTCGACTGTTTCACCTACCTGAGAACCAGAACTCTTTGGAGCTTTTATGTACCTAATAAGTCGATATATTCTTCAATTTAGTCGACTAACTAATTCCCTATTAGTCGACTTATACTGTAATCAGTCGACTTATTCCCCTGCAGAATGCATTATCCAACAATACTATTCAAAACTAAGGCATTAACACTAATGCCTTGTAACACCAACTTCACATGATTCTCGACACCAATATCCATACTATGCATTAACACACAACACTTCAACGCTAAGGGTATAACCTCAATAAGCTAATAAGAGAGTAACATATATACATAGGAAGCTACAACTATTCGTTCAATATACATAGACCCTATGGATTACAATGAGATTAGTGACCCTGATAAAATAAGGAAACTCTATGAGATCCAGGTAGATTCAGACTTAGAAGAAGAGAAAGAAAACTTGGATAACAAAATTGGGCAAGATAATTCTCCCAATAATTTTGAACCCATAAATAATTTGATAGTAGATGACGAAGAAGATTCCAAAGAGAATTTTGAAAATTTTGAATTAGAAGCCAGTAATTATATGGTAGAATCCATTGAAGGTGAAGACATGAATGAGGAAGAAGAAGAAAAAGAGGAAGAAGAGGAGATGGAATGACCTATGCAAGCTAACCTTCTACGTGGCCTGATGTCCAACAGTATATACAAAACTTGAATTTTCAAGCTTGATCAAATTTTGAAGATGCGTACAATTTGAGAAATGATATGGAACTCAATAGGACAAATGAGTGATTACAACGAATAAGGAAAGAGATCATTAATGCTTGTATGTAATTTGCTAATATACTGCTTTCGACCTTTCAAGCAGATATAGATTTGACAAGCGCACCTTGATGGATAACATTACTAAAACCGCATTTCGAGACATAGGCATAACTAGTAAATGGGAGAAACTTGAGATGGCGCTATGCTACTTACAAAGTGAAGTGGAGCATGGTGACATGATACGATGGTGGCATATTATAACATTAGATAGATTTAAATAGCTTTTCAAATAACGTTACTATAATCAGACTGTGAACGAAGAGCGATGACAACATTTCATAAACTTGCGCCAAGGACTTCATACCATCTCTAGATATTATCGAGATTTTGAAAACCTTTGTAGATACACTCAGAGTTTGTACAAATGGAGCTGTAGCAGATGTTAAGATTTCGCAATGGGCTAGTACCTCAAATCCAAGATATGATAGATCATCTCCAACCCTATGATTATGAGTCCATGGTAAATCTGGCTAGAGAAGCTGAACGTATGTTGCCTTGAGATATACATATACCTTTTGCCTTGAGAAGTAAAAATAAGACTATTCCCTTGCAAGAATCAAGTGTTCTAAAAAAGAAAGACGATGAAGATTCAGACGGTTAGTATGATATTTCGATCCAGTAAGAAAAATTTTGTTGAATCTTGTTAATGCATGAGAGTTATGACTTGTTTTTTCTTAAACCCTTGTCATAGCTATCTAAGTACCTAACATAGTTAAAAATCATTTATCAATGGTAACCTAAGATGCATATATCTTTGAGACTGTAGTGTAGGATCTATTGGTTATACGTATATTCTGAAAGTATTAGTGCATAATGTGTTTGGGTAAGACTTATATATTTAAGATGCCCTTGTGCCATTTGGTTACATTTAACATAAGCCTAAGAGGAATATTTATGCATATCATGCATGAGATTATACATAAGCATACGTTTGAAATTAATGAGAAAATGAAAAAAATATTTTATCCACTATATGTATATTGTGCGGAATGACAATGCGATACGTTAAGTAGCTCGGAAAAGATATCTACAGAAGCCTTGAGTCTAAATAAGAATTAAGACGCTTGTATATGCATACGGATGTGTGTCAGGTAACATTCTTTACTTCTGGCAGAGATAATCCTATGTGGAGTTTAAAATTTAGGGCCAAGATAGTCAAATGAATTTTGAAGTTGAGGATTGTTGAAGTTGAATCTGGGGGGGTATGTTTCTCCCCTAAAATTTAACTTGGTCGGATCACATGAATGTCTCTTGGTGTAGAGGGGCACCTACTTATGCCTAAACTCCCAGAGCACGTGTTCTCAGGTCTTATGCATGAACATTTTGGAGTACGTGTTCTCGGAACTCGAGGTACCGTCTTTTCAAGTGTGAGTATTTCCTAACATATATTCAGGGTCCCTAATAAATTTGAGTTGATGTGGTCGTGAAAGTATATAAATTGGTGAGACGACAAATGAGATTTTCAAATGTTTTAATATTGACGAAGAAGTTATTATGTGGTTATGATTTTGCGAAAGTTTTCTTTAAATATGAAAAGTGATTTTCCTGCCTTAATCAACAAGCGATTTAGTTTTATTCGAAAAATACCCTAACTGTTTTCTTTATTTATGTGATTTGGAAACTAGCAGATTAGAGATTTGTGAAGACTCCATCTATCTTTGTGTGAGATCAATTGCTAGAATATGGTGGAAGAATGAAGAGTTTAGCAGGATGGTAAGAGTTCTTGAAGGTAGTTTGTGGCCACATCGGCCTATTTGAGTTTGTGTAAATTATATAAGATATATGTTTATGGCTATGATGGTAATAATTGTGAGAAGTTCGACGTTAGCAAGTAGTGTTATTTTATGACCTTAATCTTGTAATATGATTATGTAAATAATGTTTTTAAATCTAGTGGCCCCATAATGAAGCTTGTGACTTTTCATTTCTTTTTATGGTGACGTGTTGCATGTAGATAACGTGCTAGATCCCGTGAGATTTGTGGCACGGCAGGCTCCCATTTCATAGAGTAGATTTTGCATTTGGAGTCTAGAGCTCGTTCATAGATCCATAGCTGTTTTACAATTTGTTTTGTTGGACGAAACTTGTTTCATTCGGTTGTAGGGTGTTTTGAGGTGAACTTTTAGTTAATTTCTTTTCGGGCCTTAATAGTTTTGATGTAATAAATAATGAGCTCTGAGTACTTATGGTTATTTTAGCTTTTACGAGTTTATGGAATTATATGGTTTTGAATTATGTATATTCAACTATGACATTCGGGTTTGAGTGAAATCCGGGTGGTCCCAATTACTGTCAGCAGGATAGAATTGATCATTTTATTTTGACCCCATTTCAATATTTCTAGGGTCACTTTTTGTACTGCATTTCTTTGTTTCCCTTTTCATGATTCTTATTGGGCACTAGGAAGGTTCAACACACTTTCTGACTTTATTTAATTTTTTTGTTTCGTTTTTAAATGACAGATGAACTTTTTGGCGTTTAGAATTGGACACCCTGAATGCCATATTAATAATTTCCTAAATTTCAAAAAATGAGAAGAGAAGTCAATCTTTGCAATAAACAAAATTTTATGCTCCTTCTAACCATAAAATGACTCTCTCTTACAAATATACAATTAATTACAATATATGTAAAAGCAAATTCATCTTTGATTTCTCAACCTCGCAAGCTACTAAATTTTTGTTTTTGCAGCACAGCCTACGAGAAGTAATATAAATAAACTATGTTAATATGCGGTTCGAGATGATCGATCTTAACCACTAAGAGTATAAATCTATTATCCATTCAAGATCAATAATGCGAAAATACTGCATATTTGCGTGAAGAATAAAGTTTAACAATTTAATTAACGGGTTTCCTCCAAAATAAATAATCCCCATAACAATAAATGAAGAATCTTTTAATTCTCCAAGCATGTAGAATTACTTTGCCCTTGGGAAATTTAACCGAGAGAAATTTTCTTGTCTAAAACGTCTGCTTAAAATCACTCTTCACTTCACCAGTATTTGATATTCATACATAAATGTGATTTTTACTTGCGATAGCCCTATTAAACACCCAACTCACATGATCTTGCCGAACAGAAAACTACGTGAAATACGATGAGACAACCATCTCAACCCATAGTCAAAGTCTCCGTGTGCGGACCCAAATAAAAAAAGAAAAGAAAAAAAATATATATCTTTACGAGACTCTCATCTTCTGTCATGCTAATTAACAAGTCTCCATATATTTGTATATACCATAAGAAAGTGATAATCCGAGTAAGAAAAAGTTATCTATCAAATCACAAATCCAAAACCAAGTTAAAACTCTTAAACAACCAAAAACAAATCCAATTTTTTGTATAAAAAAATTCTGTCGTTTTAAACCAAATCTAGACGGTTCCAATATAAACCATAATAATCGAATCATTGATTTCTTATAGTTTTAGTCCTATAAAAATTTGATTTCAGTTAAAACTGAAACTCCTATAAAAGTTTTTTCAACTTTTTGTTTGTCACCGAAACTTGTCGAAAATTTCAAAACCTCCTGTTGTCGATTCTTTAAGCCTGCTATGCACAAAATTTGAGCCAAAGATAAATTCAACATATGATATAATTATCTTTTCATAATTGAAGTCATTAAGTATGGGATTTGCTCTCAATACAATAATTCTTTTTCCCGGCAATATACATGAATTTGTTTTTTTATGTAATTATTGTGTTTTGAAAATAAAAATTATTATAAAATAAAAAAATTTACTGTCACTAATATTAATTAAAAATAAATTAAATTTTCTAATAGTAAATTATTCTCAATTTGTTGTTACTTATATTGAAAACACAATAATTATTATCAAGTACTATAAAAAAATAATTGTTGTACAAAGAAAACTTCTATAACTATGATACGTAAAATAAACTGATAATGGTAATTTATGTCACGTCACTATAGTACACATCATTATCAGGTTTGTGAATAAAATGAAGTTGATTGATTGCACGCCTTTGTTAATTGACTACATTCATTTGATGTATCAAATTGTCTTTGACAAATTTTATTGATTGGAAATTTGGACGCAACAAATTATTTGGCTAGCATGTGAATAAGATTTACCGACTTAGGGGCTGTCAATAATGAAGCTCCTGCCAATAATTTTGTCAGCTGATTATAAGCTAAATACTGAGATAAAATTATTTAATATTGAGCGAATAATTTAAATATTAAATATTTTAATTTCATAAGCCGATTTTGAATACAGTAATCTAGAAGTTGTGGCAAGGATTGCCAAAGATGAGCTATTGGCATCCATCTTTCCGTAAATTACTACGTAGGAGTAGCCGGGACATGCAGAAATGTTACAAAAAATATCTATAGCGAAATTTTTTTTTTCCCTTCTAAAATTGAACCAACAATATTTTCATAATATGCCATTAATCTATAATTGTCTTCTTATATTTGCCCATAACTATAAATATCTATTTTCTGTGTTTGCGGCATGTCGGCAAGTTTCAGCATTCACATTTATAATAATTTTAAGACTTTTGTGTGATTATTATTGAAACCAATTATGACTTGACTTGACCTGTAGAAAAACAAAAGGTAAATGGTTTTTCCACAAAGAAATTGAGTAAATCTAAATCTGATGAACATGACGTGCCGGAAAGTTATTAGTGCATTTCAAATCATGAAAAATTATTTATCTAACTTTCCAACATCATTAAGTAGACATTAAAATTATTAAAATAAAACTGAAATAACGACGGAGTTACAAAGATGCTGCCTACAAGCGTCTATCTCCCTTACTATTTTGTTGCGAGAATTCCATAGAAAATGTAAAATAAAAATAAAAATAACATAATAAATAGAATGTGTGCAAAAATTATTTTCTTAATAAATATATCCAAAAATCAGGACCTTTGAATGCCATACAAATTTCCAAGCACTTTCATCGCGTTTATCACATCTATACACTTACATATGTTCTACTGTCTACTATAAAAAGTATAAGTTATTTTACACATTTTTGCTCTTATTTTATTTTCTTATTCTTTTTTTCCTTATTTTTTGTTCTTATATAAACATTAAAAAAAAGTCTAATCGTGTCCTATTCTTGTATTTTGTACTATAAATTGAAAATAGTATTTTCTAAATTTCCCCCCTTTTTTTATCATCTTTTTTCTTAGTTTACCGTCTTAATAAAAATGAAAAAAATGCTTAAACCAAATAGAATTCATCTACTCGGTACAACAAAAGCACAAAGGTTTTTTTTACATATTTTCTTTCTATTTTAACCTCTTATTTTTGTTTTAATTATACTTTTTATTATAATTTTCTACTCTCTACTATAGAAGTACAAGCGTGTTTTTACATTTTTTTATTCCTATTTTACCCCATTTTTTTCTTCTTATTTTTCATTCTTATTAAAATAAAAAAAAACCCTCCAATCATGCCCTTTTATTGTCTTCATTACTATAAATTGACAATGGTATTTTATAAATTTTTGTTTGTATTTTACATTTTTTTCATAGTGTACCCTCTTATTAAAATTGAAAAAAATGCCCAAACTCTGTAATATCGTTTACTGCAAAAGCACAATAGAATTTTCACATTTTTTTAACCCCTTAGTTTTATTCCTTTATTATTTTTTATTATAATTTTAAAAAAGTCAAACCTTGGCCTATTCATCTACTCTCTGTTATGAAAATAAAAGTGCCCCCCCTCCCCGTTAAGCTTCTTATTTTTTCTATTTTTTCCTCTTATTAATATTAAAAAAAAAATGCACAACCATGCCGTTTTCATTTATTGTTTATCATAAAAGCTCAAGGGTGTGCTGTACATTTTATTTTTGTATTTTACATTCTTATTTTGTGTTTCTATTTTATCCTTAGGAGCTTTTCATTTACCCTCTTATTTTTTGTTCTTATTTACCATATTAAATTTTAAGAAAATCCCGTTTGTTCATTTTTCACATTATATCATCATTCCCCAATGAAAAATGTAATAAAAAAATAAATACAACCAAAACTAAGAAAATATTCCCAATCAACATATCTTTTTTACCTTCATCAGCCCCCCTCTCTTGTTTGCATGATGTAACGTCTTGGAAATATGTATAAATTTTTTGCTTTAATAAATGATGTCGCTTATCCTCATTGCATATCTATCATGATTTTAGTGTCTCATTCATATACATTAGTCATCATTCGCAGTAGTTGTATATACATTTTCGTAGCGGAATTGCGTGGGGGTGGAGTTGGCATTGAGAGATATTAGAGTTAATGCCTTAACGTTTGAAGTTGAAAGCAGATTTTTTGGCGTGTTCAACACCTGTCTGACGATTGGACAGGGGGTCGACCATTTTCTCAAAAATTCCAGGGAGTTCTACTTGCTTCAGACGAGTTGTCCGATGGCCTTCCACCAGCGGACACACCTACGGACAGACCGC
The DNA here is from genome assembly GCA_001753735.1 of Embelia ribes. NCBI lineage: Eukaryota > Viridiplantae > Streptophyta > Magnoliopsida > Ericales > Primulaceae > Embelia > Embelia ribes. The sequence goes on from MKEJ01015494.1 coordinate 17,408, forward strand.
TGGAGAGTATTGCAAATTGGGTTCCACTGAGAGCCATTCCTTTTTCATTCTTCTTATGACCAAAAATGGAGAGGATAGAGAAGGTGTGTTGCCACTTTAAACTTCAATTCTTCTCGGCCATATATCATTTAGATCCGTTGGTTGTCTGCTCAAATAAAGTAGATTTTTGGAGTTGTTAGAGTGAGAGGTATGTTTTGGATTAGTCTCATCCTCTTTTTTGCTTGTTTTATTTTCTCGTTTTACGTGCCCTTTTAGGTTTAAGAAAATAAATTTTTTGTATATATTCCTTGAGTCGTATAGATACTTTTCTTCTCTAGGTTCGCATTGATTTGGATTCCATTGCTAGATCAAACTCGAGGCGAAAGTTTTGGGAGTTTTTTAGTTGATTTTATTTAGCATCAAGGTTCGGTTATCATCGAGTCTTCAATACTTCTTTATCACCATTACAAGGCCTATGTATTGACGTAAGTATCGTCAATTTCTATTCTCGTTCCACTTGTATTGATTTTCGTGTCGAGTATACGTTGAAATAATTTATTCGATACATTAAGGCATATGGCAAAGCATTCATGTTCATAAGTATAGCTTGATCATAAGCCTTCATACATGTTTATAAGCATAACATGTACATTCATAAGTATAAGGGAGTAAATTACTAAGGGCAATAAAGAATGCCCAATTCATAAGTATAAGGAAATAAGTTACTCAGGACAATTGGGGATTCCCCTTTTGTAAGCATAATAAAAGAAGTACATAGGGCAATCAGAATCGCTGCATGTTTTGTTTTCAGAAAGGGCATAAGAAACGCCCACATTTTTAAAGAAAAAGCAAAGGGATATGTCGCGCCCCCAAATCCCAAGCACCCGGGACCCAGGGTTGCGAGGTGAAATACAACCACAAACCCATAATATACTCCAATCACCAATAATTTTTAAAGAAAATTCGACAGCATAAC
>MKEJ01015507.1:0-22416 GCA_001753735.1 Embelia ribes
AATATATTTTATTTGATTTACTTTCTGTTTCACTTTTTATTCCAGTAATTATATACAACGAATTTTTCATATTCTTTTAAGAAATTATTATTGATACAAAATGGAGATACCAACAGTCCTAAAGATTATCTTCCTCGTGTGCCAATTTGTAACTATGTAATATAATTGATTATGTGATTAGTCTTATTAGCCAAGCCTGAAAATCCTCACGAAGAAGCATAAAAATAAAATTTAAGATGACTCGGAACGAAATCACACTCCAACTCCAAATGGTGACAACCAAACGTATGCATATTTTCATAGCCACCATCGAATGCACGAGCTAGACACATTAGCAACCCATGAGCAGTAAATAATTCATATTATGTTTCTCGTGATATCGCTGTCCAACAAAGCTCGAACGTTTCGTTGTTATCTCTTTAATTAAGACAGCGGAACATCGATTTCTCAGCAATGTCATTTGGTTTGATTAAATAAAGAACTAAACCGAAAAGTTAGAGGATAGTTGACGGATTTACAATTAACAATGCAAATCATGATGTTAATGAGTATTTCATTTTTTGCCCAACCTATAACATATTAATATGACGCTTTTCATTGTTTCATCCATGTTGAAACTCTATATGTTAAAGCAAAAGTATGTGAAACTCTGAAATAAAGTATAGATTACATTTTTAAATTCCTCCAATATGTCAAAATAATTATGTGAAATCGAAAACTAAGAACCAACAGAATAAACTTAATTGGAGCATATCAAAAGAAATGGTCATGACATTAGATATTCATTTGCAACTATAAAAAGTTAGCGATGGTGCAATATTTGTGATGGAAAACTTTTCGGTCGCATTCTGAATTCATGTTGGTATTCAACTTCTATTATATGGAAAATGAAGACTACATGAAAAACAGTTGGAAGTGATACTACAAGCATTATGATCCAATGACCAGCCAGATTTTCATCAATGAAATATTAACTTGTAGTTATTTTACTAGTGAAATACTACAAAAATGGATACCCTTTTTTCCATTTCAATTTCTTTCATACAAGCATCAACTTTTACATTAATGGAAGGGAGGTCGAATCGTGTGCCTCGCGCATAAAGTAGGTTGCGGATGACTACATTAACTATGCACGTTATCAATCAGAAGAATCCCAAGATATAAATAAAACATCATTTTCATGCCTATTGAAATAATAGATTTAGAGAAAAAAAAAATGAGGCTTGAGCAAATAAAGTCTGAGATCATAGTAAATGATTAGAGAAGATATAGTTTTGTACAGCGTCGTCTCTACACATTTGTAGCAACAATCTCTATTTTATAGTCTGTTGTGCCTCAAGCACAAGAAGTAAAAGATAGGAACAAATATAACTTGTAAGGACTAGCTTTTATGCAGTACGCCTTCGTTGGCACGAGCAAGCTTTACCCATAATCCCGATCAATTTCAATATCCGTTTACGACTTTAAAGCGCAAAAGAGCATATAGATTTGCAATCTTATATATTATTGATCATGTTTCTTTATTCGGGAAATGGTTGCCTTCTAAATCACCGTAGTTGCCAGTCCATCGTGTTAGTTTGACTAGCATAACTTGTGCCCACACACAAACCCGCCTGCCCGTATCACAACTGAGCTACTATATTTCTTATCGTTTTCATTTTTTCTCAGATTGCTTATTTTTCTGATTGTAAATTCAAAACTGCCAACACGATCTTTTCTTAGTGTGCATTGTATGTAGACGGCTCCGACTTTTTTACTTTATTTATTTTTGTTGTTTTTATAATCCATTGGCAACTTGAGCCTCTGATCTATATTAAAGATTTGGAAATTTGTATATAACATTTCTTATCCTAATTTCATATTTTGAGAATAGCACAAGGTTTAGAAACTTAAAAGTTTAGTCTATACGCAAATAACTATAATATTGTCTTCATAATTGGTATAAAGTTCATATGAATTTTAAAATCCCTACAAAAATGCAACATATATATGCATAGATTCCCTCATTAATTCATTGTTACATATATTGTGTAAGTTGAAATGTAAAAGTTCATATGTAACCCCTTAACCAAAATAAAACAAAACCCAATGTTGTTGCCATCACTGTAAAATCTCTACAACATTGTATGATAGTAATCCCGTTATTTAAAACATTCTTCCTGAAAATAGTTGATAATATTTTCTGAAATTCCGTCAAAACAATTCCTAATTTCGTCCAATAAGCTTTTCTTAAACACACAACAGGCTACAATCTTGCGCCACCCCATGCGTGAATACGATTTAGGTGGCTTGCATTGGAATATTTAGCGTATTTGAAAATCACATCACAACTTTTCTCTCTTGGTATACAATCATAAACTTCTTGCAAGAACTCTTGATTCATAAATCCTTTTGGATCCCCTTCAAATGGAGAAATGAGTGTTTTCCGATTTCTGCTGATATATTATTTACGCGGCGGGTAATAAGGAGGACTTCGATTGAAACTCATGAAACTTCAAGAGCGCTTTCGTCCCCATTAGAATGAGTTCACTGCCGTTAACTAGTCCTTTCAGTGAGGGGTTTTCTAACATATACTTCCAATCAAGTTGCCTCATCCGAAGCGGAAACTAAAATGATTTTACTAAAAAGTGAAGTTGGGGAGTTAGAATGTTAATTTACAAAACCAACTGGAAGAAGAGGTCGGTATTGTTACATATTTACTCAAAACTTACATCCCGCATGTGATTAAATTGTATGCATAAGAGAAGTTATTTTTAATTTCCTGCAATACATATGGCATGTTGTCAAAATCCGAAAGCACATAAAAAGTAGTACTAGTTAACATTATGATCAAATAACTAGCCAATAAATCGAAAATCCCAAACCTCGAAATCATAAAAGGTTCAGGCTTCCGACACCCGGACAATTAAGTAAAACGGTTTGAAGTACTCCCCCCAAAACAAAGTCGGCCTCAGATTCGGAATATATTTCCCAAATTAACAATCTGCGTCCAAAAATAATTTCTAGAAACTATAGAAACACCTAAATGAAATATTCTTTGAAAATATAAACAATACACAACATGTACCCGAATCAATACATAGTTATGGATACGTGAATCATTTTTCCGTTTATTATTCATCAAAATTCGAAATTTGTTTTACAGGCCTAGAAAAAAATATTTATTTTGTAGGGTCACTTAATGTTTAATGGGCCATTGGTCTTTTTGGCAATCCTCGCTATTGGACAGGATCATCTCAACAAAAGTTGGACTTGATTGTCATTCTCTCCATTTTTGCGACAATAAGTTTCTTGAAAAATAATCTGTTCTCCAGTTGCAAGGTGATAAACCCCTCACCTTGTCTGATTGTATCTCATGTAGCAGGGTATCAGTTGAGTAATTCGGAAAATACGAATTCGAATTTTTCAAAAAAATATATAAAATTTTCGAACCTGAATTATTCAAAAAATAATATTAAATTACTCAAAACCGTATTACTCGAATTATTTATGATAAATCCGAACCCGAACAAAACCAGATTTAGGTTAAAATTTGAACCCGAATTACTCGAACCGAACCTGAATTATATACATAAAATATTGTCTTTTTATTATAATATTGATATATGTAGTTTTCTTATAAATTATATATATAAAACGATATCGTTCTATTATTCAGGTATTTTTGGTAATTACCCAGATCCAAAATTTGGAAATTTTGGATCTGGTATCCCTACTCGTAAGTAATTAACTATTTACAAATAAAATTGGGTAAAAGAGTATCTTTTCAACTTTCCCTAGGAGCAGAATTAAAAACATAAAAATTATGAAAAAGACAAGGCAAGAAAACATATTTACATATTCCTTGTGCACTTTTCTTTAACTGGCAAGTTGAAAGTAGAATTAGCAGGGGTGTGCATCGCTTTAGTAACCAAAATCCAAACCGAATTAATATATATTAGGTTTTGAAATTTTGTTCACAGTTCAGATTTGGATTTTAATTTTAAAAAAACTATGACTTTTCGAAATTTCGTATTTGGATTCGGGTCTATTTTTTGAAAATCCAAATAGATCGAAAATCCGAAATATTAACATAAAAAATAAAATAATAATATATTACTTAGCCAATTAACTCTAAATATGTTATCTAGCATCAATACATTTCATTTTATTCTCTTCCTTGAATCTCAAAACCGCAGTCTTATTGCTCATCTCCACACATCGCTGACCATCTCCGCCAGAGCCGATGACCTCTCTGTCTACTGTCGGCCGATGACCTATCTGTCAACTATCGGCCACCTCTTTGTAAGAAAAATGGAATCTATGTTAAATATTTGAGTTATGCCTTTTTTATTACTAAAGACTATTTGATTTTATTAAACATTATGTGATTTTGTCCAAGCAATTGTTTAATTATCAAATTTCAGGTATTAAGCTTTCTTTTGTTTTGGTTTAACGGTTCGGGTTTTGGAAATTTTCAGTTTTTTGGATTTTTAAAATTCAGCTCGGACTAGACCGATGAACAGCCCTACCAACACAACCACTCTAAACCACACACGTTTTACTTGTAAAGCAATAAAACAGACCACAATCTAAAAATTTTAACCCCACATATGGATGGCTTCTTTATGAGAACGGATAGTTCATTTGATTCATGTCACATTACTTCATTAAAAAATAGATTTAAGCTTATGCACAATAAAACGTCCAGCAATGCTATCTTATTATCATACCAGAAAAGCCTAAAAACACGACTTTATACTGGAGTGCCAATGCACTAGCTTATTTGTCTAAAAAAAAAAAAAAAGCCTTTCAAAGTGAAAAAGAGAATTTTAATATGCAAGTCTTCTACACGGTGCAAGTCTTGGGGGACCAAAACGACTATGTGAAACCACCACAAGTTTGTTCACACTAATTTATCCGCGAAGCTTTCTAAAAATGCGGGCGATCAACTGGAAAACAAACGATTATCAGCAAGATACCATCAGAAGCATATTTAGGGTCCTGGGAAACAATTGTATCTACCAGAGATCGAAGTTGGTGCAACAAATTATTGCAACCTAGGTATTCCAAGACCATAGGCACAAAAATAAGTGGGCACTGTTACTTCAAGGGTTTTACAATAAATTCATATTAAAAGTAGCGTAAACTACAAATCAGTTTTGCAGTTTAATAATAAGAACTTTTTGAACTAAAAAGGGTTCACCAATTCATACTGATGAGTTTCCAAAAATAAATAAATAACTAAACTGGTTTTAGGAGACAGAAAAGAAAGTCCAGGGAAAAGATATTCACCCAACTGGCATTAAATCTCCAGAAGCAGGTTGTTTCTCCACCTCATTCTTAAGTCTCAAAATAGAACAATAAAATTTGACAGATTTGATATGGAAAGGAAATAAAAAAAAAGACAAAATCAAGTCGGATGATCAAATAATATGTTTCCAGTTCAACCAGGAAAAATAAGTGGCAAATCAATGTACATTGTCAAATTAAAGCTGAAATCATTGCTTGGACCAAGGTAGCGACCCGAATTTTGAAAGCTACAACAGCTAGTCACTTACAACCGAATTTGCATTTAAACACTTTGAACTCAAAATCAGACACAGGAAAGTGCACTATTCAACATCTCCACGAAGGTAATTTCAGGTGATGCTATGATAAAAACACCAAAGTAAATTTCCTCGATAATGAATGAAAACCTTTGCCTACATAATGCTTTCCCTAATCTGAACGTACGGTTAAATTTTTTTTTGCAGAAAGAAACATGCAGATACATGCTATGAGAAATCCCTCGTAATTGAAGGCCAGTGAGCCATGTAATAATGCATAAATTTGGTCACCAAGAAAATCACCAAGAAAACGGAAGTGAGGTAAAACCAACTAGAGAAAAGTAAAGCACTATCAGTATAATAAATAGGACTTACGATAATTACCTGGGTTAAGTAATTTCAGGTTCTGCAACCAACACATAATCAAACTTCCCTACTGTTGAAACCACAGTGGGAAATATTTGAAGGCATAAAACGTCTATAAACGAAGGACAACCTTGATACTTGTGATCCATTATCAAGTATATGTCGTAATTTAGTTATGAGAAAAGTCAATTTAAGGAGATTAAGACTAAGTACTAACTAAAAGAAACCTAATAACAAGGCTAAAGTACTAACTGAAGAAGCCTAATAAAAGAGCTAAGTACCAACTAAAGAAGCCTAAAAACAAGACTAAGTACTAACTCAATTCGATGCATTACTCAAAAAGGATCAGAAGAAAAAAAATAAAGAAAATTTGACTTTGTCAGCAAGGATTAAGAGAAAACTCATAACCTTTTAATTCTGGGTTGTTCAATTCTATACCTTCAAGCCAATAAGGAAATAAAACAAGAAAATAATGAGAAGTAACATTACATAACACAAGGTTGTTCTCTTTGACACATTATGGCTGGTTTGGTGCAAGAAAATTTTATAACCCCAAATTGAACTTAAGAGGACAATCGGACAACCTAAAAAATTTAAGAGTGCACCAAAAGAAGAAACACAGACATACAAAGCTTTTGAGTAACATTGTAAGTGCAATAACGCAAGGCAATGAACCTAAATAGTAAGTTTGCAAGAGTATCCACGTCTGATTCATGTTAATAATTTTCTCCTCTAAGTTATTAGTTAATTTCCTTTGACTATACCAGAATTTTCAGAAGAAATACAATAGGAAAGAAAAAAGAATGATGGTAACTCCATTCACTCTTCCTACAAACTCAAATCCTAAGAAGGAAATGGAACAGGATGTCAAGAATATATAAAAATCACAAAACAAATTTCACATATCCTGCCTTCGTGCTATTGTTGCTGATATTGGTAACATTAACAAGAAAACCGGGTTAATAGAAGAAGAGTAGGTCTATGAAAGAACAAAGGCTATTGAATGACTTGCTTAGCTATCCTTAGCACATACAAGCACAATAAAAACAACACACATTGGACAAAAAACCCAACGTTCACAATTATGCTAAAAAAAGCACACTTCCTACTTACTACAACTAACACAAAGACTCACTATAACATGACCTCATATAAATGACAGGAACCGGGTCAGAGGAAAACCAAAAAGCATAACAGTGGTACAAAGGTAACAAGAAGCATATTATCTTGCGTCATCAGGGATAAAGCCGTAAAATGAAATGCCCTCATTTTGATGAAGAACAGCTATTATAGACCAAACAGTTATAGCTTGGACAACAGCAAAATCATTGGTGTTATCTGAACTAAGATATTCCCATCTTAGCACCGGGTGTTGGTAGAATGAAGCAACAAAAATAATTTCAAAATTTCAGACGAAGTGTCTTCTGTTGCTCATACAAATTATAATATAATCCCCATCATTCCATGTTCAAACAACCCACATATGAGCAAAAAACACACAAAAGTGAATATGTACAATCTCCAATCTCAGTCGGTGGAAGTTCTTTCCAAGGAAAAAGGAGCAAAATGCACCTTCATATCTACTACTGGTCTTATTTGGATGAAACTGCAAACTTAGTACGCTCATAATAACCACTGTAAGCAACATAGAAGTTAACAAAATTAGGAAAAATTATAAACATTGCAATAAAAACGACAATACTCTATCTTTCCATATTGATGTCTATATTACATATCCAGCCACTAACGGCATATCCACTAACATATTCGCATCAAAATTCCAGTTGCAAAATAAGAAATAAAAACCAAAGAACCTGCGTAACTTTATATATCCAAAAACCCTTTTCCTGTCCACATAATACAGCTAATTGTACCTCAAATCGAGTCCATATGTAGCATAACCAAAGTCTTAATTCCCAATTTTCCGCATCTACTTCTGCAATTAGCAGATAAATGTAAACCAAATGCGAAAAACATAAGCCTTCAAATTGGACCTTAAATTGCATATATATTCAGGGACCGAGCCAAATATGTACTATGGGACTTTAGCACCCCATAGTTTTAAAAGACCTACTAAATATTCTGTATTTCAGGATAAAAATATATATATATATGTGGGTTTAACCCCTAATAGCCTTTTAGCATCCATATTTTCTACGGAATTCATCCCATTTTCGATTTCTGGCTCCGTCCCTATAAGTTCATCACGTATAAGAAATATACCGTAGCTTCTAGGACTCGATAGGCATCTGCTGTTACCCCATCCAAATACAAGCCTGGGAAAATACTCTGCAAAGAACAATCAAATATTGAGCAACCCAATTGCCGAGAAAAAAAAAAAAAAGCCAAAATATCAATATTTCCATATCCATATATATATATATACATACATCGAGTTGTTTTTGGACAGTTTTTGCTCTCTTCTTGGGCCTCCTAGGTCTCCCTCCAGTCATAGAATACACGTCCTCTTCAATCTCCTCCCTGGACAGCGCGATCCATATCACCTTCCTCTCCGCCACGTGGCCTTCGGACAGCCCCCTGAGCCTCGCCGATTTCGGCCCCGCCTCCTCCGCAACCTCCACCGGAAGAGCAGCTCTCCTCGGCCGCAAGTTCCACGCCCTCTCCTCCTCCTCTGCAACTTCTCTCTCCGGTTTTCCGCCGCCGGATTCCTTCTCCGGCGTCATATCCACCGGACGGCGGCAGCGGTGGCCCCATTTGAGGAACGGACACGTGGAGCCGGCAGCGAAGGATCCCATTCTGGGGGTGACGGAGGCTTTTCTCGCTGATCCGAACCCTAGCAAAGTTAATGTCGGTGTGGTAAGCTTCGCTCTAATCTCTCCTCTGTTTTAGAGAGAGAGAGAGAGAGAGTAGACCTAGCTCGCTCGAGCAGCTCTTCCCAACAATGGAGAAGCAACTGTCCGTAGCATATACATACAGATGATTATATATATGGGGTGACGTACACTAATGGTGCCCATGGTTTGTAGATTAAGTGTATTTGTCCCCATAGTTTCCATTCTAACAGCATTTGTCCATATGCTATGAACAAGTGACGCATTTATAGATTAAAAGTCTTGAAAAAGTTTTTAAATATTCTATAGAAAATACGTTGAAATTATAAAAATTTTACATTATGGACCCCGTAAAACTTTTTCTCCAATAGTGTAGCAGTTCAAGCCTTAGATCATTTGGAGCCGCTACTGAAGTGGCACATTTGATTCCACATTTTTAGGTTACAATAATTTGTATTTCAGCAATATTAATCGATATCATTTAATTGTAGTGGAAAAAAAAAGTCACACTTGTTTAAAAATTGCGGATCCAATGTTCCAATTGGAATGATGGGACCAAGTAGAATTGTCTTGAACATATGGGGAGCCAAACTGTAATTAACGATTATACATATACGGAGGCGGAGTGTGTTGTTATTTGTGCATTATTTGACGAATTTACCCCTGGACATTTAAGGAAACCCGCTAGGGTCCGAGTTGTTTCCACCGTGTCCGAGTGTGGGAGTGTTGGACTGCGACCTAACACGTGGCGTGGACCGGAGTCAAGGACCCACGGATTAGGGCACTTGGATAAATCTTGACCGTTCTTGATGATGTGGACGGTGGTGATTATGGTTTGATTTTCCCTGATTAAGCAGTACAATTTGTCCACACAAATAAGCAAGAATAATGGCATTGTGTACGAATAAATACTTATAAATGCCGACATGTTCTTTGTTACCATTATATTATATATATATTATAAGAAAAAAATGTTTATATGAGAAGGTATCAACCGTATCATGCAATGATTGCACCATATTTTATAAATGATGAGATAAAGGATTAAAAACTCTAATCAAAGCCAATTCAATAGTTGGGATCCAATTCATTTTCAATTATCTAAGAAGAGTGTGATGCACTAACAAACGATTGTGACTAAACATAAACAAGCTATTATTGAACTCATAATAAAAGGGCATGTTAACTGTATTTTTTGGGTTACGAGTAAAGTTTTTTAATATATATATTGATGGCTTAATGCATCAAACTTTTGCATTGCGGGATTTGAAAAAATCTGGTGTATACAATCTTACCCCTATGTCAAAAGAGGTTGTTTATAATATGATAAATCAATGATTCATAAATCATGATAGAGTCGTGCATAACTCTAACCCATCAAAATTTAAGTTAAAGTTTTAAATACCACCAATATCGATTTTAGGAGAAACTCAACATAAATTAATTATAATAATCAGATGCTATGTAAATAATGAGTCATCTCCATTTAAGTAAAGTTCTCTAATATGGGTTATGAAAAATATTATGTCTATTAAAAAATGCTTAATCATACCAATCCAAATCTTTGCCGAATAGCTATGCTCCTTTGAGATACAAGCTCCTTGGAGGTCGGATGGTGGTTGCTAACCGAACATTTCCAATGTCTAAATTAAAAACTTATATAGAAGGCGGGATCCGATTTGAGAAAAAGTATTAGTGGCAATTAATTTCATTATTTAAGGATAATTCTTGGTATTTACAGGACAATTACACTTGGGGATTATATTAATATTATTTACATAGGGGGCCTTGCGCAATTGCTTAAACGATCACGCACACTATGAAGTGTGGAGCTCATTTTCATTTTATCTCTTACGCAAGAAATTTTGTGATTCTATACTCGTTAATTGCACCTCAAGCCTCTGACTGCCTCGTTCCGTATGTAGCTCAAGAGAGTTACTGTTCTGATGTAGCTTTTTGTACGCTTTAGGTCCTATATTCAGTGTTTTGCAGTTGTCATTATCATTCATGGTTGTCATGTTTCAAGGGTGGAGTGTNNTTTTTTGCCATTTTAGCCTTTGAACACAGATTATTTTTCAAACTTATACACCAATGGCATATTTTCGCAAATTAACATAGTGTATTTGAGAATGCATTAAATTCATGCACTTTCTCGGTATTTAAACAACAAATTTCTCCGTCAAGTATACTGAAAAGTAATAATAAATCAAACAAAGAAAGCACAATAAATAAATGCATTTTCTGTAATAACATAAAATAAAAAAAAAATCTAAAGATAAAATAAGAATTAGCATGAATTGAAGTCGTCAAAGATTAGTTGAGAGAACACATTGCAGTGGCGATCCAGGAATTGGGTTCAGGGAGAGGCAAAAACTTATTGTTTAAAATTGATTATGAATTGAGAACGCAAGCGTTTATTTTAACTCGAGTTACGAGATAATAAAACGAGTTAGGAGACAATAGAAACAACATTATTCTAGTGTTAATTATTTGTTAAATTTCTCTGAATAACTTAAAATCTAAATGAGTTTAAACAAAGTTATTTAATTTGTAATCATTGCAAACATCAAGAATAATGAATATATATATATATATATATATATATTTACTGTTAGATTGGTTGGAGGTGAGCGGTGGGAGTGGGGAGGTCAAGCGAATATTTAAATCTAATGGTTGAAATTAAATTATCTTATAATTTTAGCTCCCCTTTACTCTAAAACAACCACAATTTTTGCAACTCCTCCCTTTCCCTTCCTCCAACCAACCAACCAATCAATCAAGCCCTTATTGAATGAATAACAAATGTGTTGTTTATAGTGACAAGAAAAAAATTACAACAAAATTTGGAAAGGAAACAAACAATGTTATTAAAGGTGCTCCGAGCACTCACCTAAGCGGCGACACGAGGCCAGGTGTCACGGGCCGAGGGTTTCCCATTGCTATCTATCAAATTCTCATTATAACCAAGCACTACTTTGTCCCGCCAATTCTCAGTGCCAACAACAAAGTTTCTTGAATGCCACCAAGCATGCGACCCATGTTCTACCCACGGATGCACATTACGATCACCTGTCAGCGTCCTATCTTATCATGTGCATGTACTTGCGTGTATGTCATGAGGCTAAACCCGAACAAGGGGGCTCCTCAAGAGTATGCATAGCATGGCACCAATAATATCAAAGTACATTGCAACCATACCATCAATGATATAAGCTATGAATGTCCTAAGACATCATGTCAGCCCCTCTTGGTAGCCAAACCAAGCAACGCTCAAGTACTTGGATGTCACAAGACATTGTGCCCCTTGACACGAATGTCAGCTAAGCGACACTTATAGCCTGGATGCCACAAGGCACCATGTCAACCAACATAGATGTCTGTCAAGCAATACATCTCTTGCAAGACAATGAGAATCTAGCGTCGTCTTTGTAGGCACACGACGTATAGGGTAGTGCATCGATAGCCCAATTAGGAGTTATACTCACAAAAGTGGTAGGCAACAAGGTAGCCTGGTGGCAAGATGAGTATAAAACCCTACCCCCGGGATTTGCCCATTGTCACGTCCCCATGGGTCTCCTCTATGACAACGCCCTTCGCGGGGTACTAGCATGCCTTTGAACATGCTAGCTGTCCCTTTTGGTGGATCTCCCCACCAAGAGGGAGTCTCTTTGACACTCTTGTCCTTACCCTTTGACAAGTAATGCGGGAAGGGAGGTAGAGTTTAAACCTTTGCCCCTCCCTTAACTACTACCTCCTAATGTATCGTTTAAGCAGAGAAGGTGGACGGTGTATTGTCACCTTTCAAGGCTCACGGGACCACTTTATGCCTTTGAAGTGTTACCCCGTGACATCTTCATCCACTCAATCTGTCAATGCTCTCAATGACGATCCTCACCAACGGGTTTGTGTGTCCTTAGCACTCGTGCCCCTCCATAAGTCCATGTACTCGATTAAGCTCTCAAAACTTGCTCCTCGTGAGTATACCCCTAGTGGGTATAATGTCTTCACATCAACTGCACTCTTGCAGTACTCATAATCTTCTCAAATTGGACTCAGACTCCATCTCAGTGGAGTGCATCCTGGATGGATGTGGTGGTTGGGCGTCAACTGTTTTCAGCAAAACAATATTGGCTGATCTTCGGATACTCTACTCGACTATTGCTCACTCCTTGGAGTGCATCCCGGGTGGATGTGGTTGTCGGGCGTCAATTGCTTGCTGCTAGCAGCACTCGTTGATTGTCGCTCACTTTATGTCTTGCTCGATGTCTCGATTTTGTCCTCGGACAAGTCCTTTAGGACTTTGCACCTCTTTGTGCACATAAGTGATCACTACAACATATGACAATGCTTTTGATATTTGCATGTCAATGTGGCTGATTCCCTTTTACGGCAGTTGGAAGGTGCTTTGGTGGCTCTCTTCCACTCAAAACATGAACTCTTACTCGATACCTTAACCCAATAGGTGAAGTTGTAGGATCTTCCCTCGTAGCTCTTCAACTTTTGGCACCTATGCCTGATATTGCCCTTTGGCACTTCTTATCTCCGCAAACTCGGATTTGGTCTTCAATGGCCTCGTATTTGCCCACTGGCAACTCAATTTTATTCATAAGCCCTCAATGGTTCGAATATAGCTCTTTAGCCTTTTCAATGCTCAACTCTTATCCTCAATGACCCTCAATTTCTTTGGCTTGATTTGTCCTGGCAATCTACCCGTGACATGGTTGCACCTTCTGTAATATGGCTCCATGCCATTCCCTCTTGACATGCCTTCATAGCATCTTGCTCACGGGTGCCTTCGACGCTTATTAAGTTTGATAAACGTACACCACCAAAGCATTTGCAACTGAACTCTGAGGATATGCATGTTTACTGCAAAGTACAACTCATTTAAAAGTTGTGTATAAACTGTTCATCTAGTAGGATCCCATCCAACATCGGCTTACAATTCTATACTTCTCGTAGAAGGAAGCAACATGCTTGTTGCCCCTGCACAAAATAGCTACCATGCTGAGGTATCAGTCCAACTGCCCACAAAGCTCAACTCACGGTTCGAATGTAGCAAGGTTTTCATTCCTTCTTGTAACCAGTCTTGCACAACTCATCCTTAGTGTCAAAAAACAAGTCCACGCTGAAGCATTTTGATCCGACTATTATGGCCAACATGATCATACGCTGCCACCCCATGCTATCTCGAATGGTTCCAAAACACGAGCAGTCCCTATTGTTTAGATGAGGCAACAATACTCGCAGCTACAAAAGCAAGTGCAATTTATTGTTTAGGTCCACCCTAATGATTGTCAATGACGATGTGTGTCTCCACAACACCTCAATGAAATAGTAGCTCACGCTGTCTACTTGATACCCACAACATGAGAAAGGTGTTTTCTTTTTCTCAAGATTGTGTCAACATTATGATGCCCTCAAGCATGATACCTTTGAGCAACAATGACTTGAAGTGGCCCCTTGACATTGGTTCCCATCAGCGATCTTCCCTCAAAATAGACTTACCATGTGCCAAAAATGTTGGTGTCCTATATTGCAGAAGTAACCAAGCTTCAAACATACAAACAACATACCACCTATTGCCATCATGCTTCCTTGAGTAAGCACGCTGCACCACAAGACATTAACCCGCGTCTTGCAGTTTTTCACCAACTTGCTATCAAGATGTTCCTAGTAGAATCATGTTCATCTTAGAGCATTTGTTCGGATACCCAACAATGCTCAACACAACGTTCCCATAACGAAGTCCCTGGAGTCCCTACTTCAAGTCTGCCATGATCTAGGCTTGCGTTTTGTCCAAGCAGAGAGTCTTAAAGTCATTCTCCAACTTATGCAAGGTTTTTCCTTGTTTCGTCCCAATGTTTAGCTCAAAAGCTTGTTGAAGTGGCTACTAATTGATATTGGGGTTTTGACACATTCTGACATCCCACTCTTCACATGCTTTCTTTCAAGCAACCTTTGTATACAAAGGATGTCAAATTGCCGCTCAGACCAGTGTCATAGCAGATAACAGCTACACCTAAACAATCCATTTGGTCTAGACAGACAAATCATCTTTGATGCCAAAACATGGAGGATATCTCAAAAGTCTTGAGTTTTGCAACTTTTTTTGAAGCTCAGAGCATTACTAACAATCAAGTCCACACAGGTCCTTAATTGACAACACCACCCTACATTGAGCCTTTTACTCTGATATCAACTGTCATAGGCCGAGGGTTTCCCAATGCTATCTATCGAATTATTGTCATGACATCATTTCGAATATGCAGCGGAGTGCCTGTGAGGTGACAAAGCACTGTTTTGTCCCGCCAATCCTTAGTACCAACAACAAGGCTTCTCGAATGCCACCAAGCAAGCTACTCATATACTACTCACAGATGCGCACTACGATCACCTGTTAGCGTTCTATCTTATCATGCGCATACACTCGCACGTATGTTACGACGCTAAACCCGAACAAGGGGGCTGCCCAAGAGTATTCATAGCATTTCACCAATGGTATCAAAGTGCATGCTAACCATGCTGTCAATGATATAAGCTTTGAATGTCCCAAGACATCATGTCAGCCCCTCATGGTAGCCAAACCAAGCAACACTCAAGCACTTGGATGTCACAAGACATTGTGCCCCTTGACACGAATGTCAGCTAAGCGACACTTATAGCCTGGATGCCACAGGGCACCATGCCAACCAACATAGATGTCTGTCAAGCAATACATCTCTTGCAAGACAATGAGAACTTCACATTGTCTTTGCAGGCACACGATGCATAGCGTAGTACATCGACAACCCAATCAAGAGTTAATACTCACAAAAGTGGCAGGCAAGAAGGTAGCCTAGTGGCAAGATGAGTATAAACCCCTATCCCCGGGATTTGCATGTTGTCATGCTCCTATGGGCTACCTCTGTGACGATGCCCCTCGTGGGGAAGTAAAATGTAGTTCGACATGCTAGCCGGCCCTCTTGGTGGATCTCCCCACCAAGAGGGAGACTCTTTGACACTAATGTCCTTTCCCTTTGACAAGTAATGCCGGAGGGAGGTAGAGTTCAAACCTTTACCCCTCCTTAACTACTACCTCCTCATGCATCGTTTAAGTAGAGGAGGTGGACATTGTATTGTCACCTTTCAAGGCTCACGGGAACCCTTCATGCCTTTGAAGTGTCACCCCGTAACACCAGACCAGACCCAGGTGTCTTAAGAACCTCTATGCAGGGCATGATTAAAAAGCGTTGCCTAGGCACTTGCCTAGGGTTAGGTGCTGGTGCTTTAGGCACTTGAGGTGCACGCCTTTTCAACCTAAGGCGCTAGACAAACTTTTTTAGAAATACACGACATATTTGAATTTTTGTTTTCTTGAAATTGAAAAAATAACTCTGATTTTGTTAATAAATCAAGATGAGATTAGAACGAAAGTGTAATATTGTTTTGAGAAGCAATATCAAGGTATTTTGTCATCAAATAGAGGAACCATATACTATAATTTATAGTGCCTCACTTTGCTAAGGTGAACGCCTAGCTCCCAAGGCAATGAGGGGTCCTAGTGCCTTAAACGGCGCCTAGAGCCTTTTACAACACTGGAAACAAAATACATTGCTTGTGGTTGGAACATGGTGTCTTTAAGAGACTTGAAATCATAATCGAAGTGACATTGTTATAAGCAAAAATTCAGACTTTTAACTATTGCCCCATCCAATCTTGTTTCGTCACTAGTAAAATATGCATGAAAATTTGGCGATAAGCCAGAATTTTGTGGGTTACTGCGCATGCAGCTTTGGCAGATGCCTCACAATCTGTGCTACATACATTCGTATGCAAGCCTTGTACACAATTCTATATAGTTCAATTCTGAAGTCGAGGTGAGTGCCCTCTCTGCCTCGCACTACATCCACCCGTGACACCATGTGAGATTAATTTTTATTTTTTGCTGTGTAAACGGAAGTGACTGCAAGAGTCAGGAATACCAATTCTTCTCCATTGTACAAAAAATGTCTCATTAAACTCAATGCACAACACATATCTCATTAAAATTTATGATAAACATGACAAACACATTTTACCTAGTGCCAGGAATATGTGGAAGTATACCCTAAAAGGAAGTTATACACCTTAATTTTGCAGGAGACAATGTTGAAATCTTCCATAGGAAATTATGATCACCTTTTCTAAGCATGAATAGGTATTAGCACACGGATGCGAGAGGCATACCCCAAGATGCACTAAAATCCTACGAGATCTGGCGGACAAAAGTAGCTTTCAAACAAGCCCCGAAAGGAAGATATTCTTTTTAAAACAGCAGCTTAATGAAACTAAAGCAACCAGCAAAAGGCAACGCTGCACACGCAACAATCTCTATCACAACAATTCCAAAAAGCCACAACAAGAAGCACTGGACAGCCGCAGTTGCCACTACAGCAATAAAAACACATTTACCGTGTAGCAACCCCACGGGACCAATGTTTAGACTCAGATATTGAATTTCACCGCAGTGAAGGACACAAAGGACCATTTCATCCGGGCTTAAGTCAAACAAGTAATCTCTATCGGATAGTGGATGCCATTTTTCGTAAATAATGTGTAAGTAGGATGTTTTTAATGAGTCAGTCTCTAGCCCCATAGACCGTAATTGCCTTATTGGTTAAACTATTTCACCATCTTCGTCCCTGCCCATTGAACTTGCATTCATGCACTTCCAAGTAACCTTGAATACATCTTAGAACATTTTTGCAACTTGCATTCATGTGCTTGGCTATTACGAAGGTAATTAGCCTATAGACAACTTCTGGTTAAAGAAAGTCAATGGAGCTTGCGTGGATAAATTGTGATAAGAATGAGTTGCAGAATTTTTCCTTATCGCCTTTTTCTCCACTCCACTGAAAAAGATTTGGTGATATTCAGAAGTTCTAACAGAAAAAAACTCTACAATAGTTGAGTGATTCAAGAGATACTTTTTGATGAATTTGTCTTGCGCATAGTTTTTAAAATATTCTTCTCATGGCAACTCTATTATAGGAAATGATAGGGATTTGTCGGGACTTTGAGAAGTTTTATTTACTAAAGCAGTGGCAGTGAAAGCGGAAAAAATCAATATTCATGATATGTACATTGTTTATTAGACTGGGGTTCTTTCTTGATGTAACATCAAAGATTAGCCTTCTGATTATAAAACCAAATTTCTGAGAGCGAAAGACTGAAAAGGCACCATTAATTTTTTTGGTGATAAAACTGGAATGTGTACATAAGCCTGTCTGAAATTTTGGTGGCAGCCTTTGTCCGTTATCTTCTGCTTGGTTGCCTTTTTTTTTTTTTGCCTTCCTGAATTGATCCTGTACAATATTCAATATCTAAAACATGGCAAAATGAAAATTTTCCCAATACTATTTAAGTTGAAAGAGATCAGTTTCAACTTTATCTTCTGACTTCAAAAGCAGCAATGGTGGCTCACTTTCTAGGTTTTTCTTAATATGTACGTATAAGAGCCCTTGATCTCCCTATCTGCTAACCTCTTGAATTTCCTTGTTTTGCTGTATCTCTTCTTGTTGGTTACTATTATTCAAATTCATGTTTATTATTTTTCTGATGCAGTTTGATATTTATTTCATATTGTAGGGCAATGAAAAGGCAAATGCTGATATGCTTGTTGGTTCCTCTTCACATGACAAAATGGACTTTGCAAGTTTGGATGGAAATTGCAGGTTTAAGGTTCTGTTCATCCTTCTTTTGACATTAATTTTGTTAGAACACAGGATGAAGGATTAATCTAAAAGCATTTGAATAATAAGAAGAAACTTCTCCAATGCCTTTCTGATTGGGCAGATTTTGAGTGGCCTGGTTCTTGCAACTTCTGATATTTAATTGGCATTGGTCTTTTACTTTTCCATACTGTTAATGGAATGCCACTTGTTTGGCCTTTCCTTCTTTTTAAAGTAGCTAGATCTGGTGGAGAAGAAAATGTGGTTGGTGATATCTGATTTGATTGTTGCCCCATCTTGCAGATTTTGGAGCTTAATGACCAGATTGAAAGAAAAAAAATTGATCTTGAGACATTGCAAAACCTTGATAGGATTTTGAAAAGGTCCTTAACCGTATATTTTACAGATTAAACGTGTTATATATCGTTCTTGTTTGTTTTACGATTTTATGAATATTCTATTGTGTTTGTAGGTTTGAGGCTATTGAACAATTTGAGAATGCATTAACAGGTCTAAAGGTAACGGAATATGAACTAAATTGGACAAGGTTGTCATTAAGAACAAGCATTCCAATTTCAGAAAGTTTTTTGTCCCAACACAAACTGGTGGACTCATTCCAGCAGTTGGAACGTAACCATGAATTGTTAATTGAATTTGTGGAAGGAACACTGGAGCTAAAGAATGTTGAGGTATGAATTGCAGACCTTGACATGAAACTGAGTGTAGAAATAAAATAATGTTCTAACATCATCATCATCATCATCCAAGCCATAAGTCCCAATAAATTAGGGTCATCTAAAAGGAACCAAAATGAGATAGCATGTCGGGTCGTAACGTGAATTTTTTGTGCCAAACACTTCCTAATCAATTTCTGTAATGTGCATGTCTCTTTGACTTATATACTAATACTGTTTATTAAAGTTGAAAAGCTTGAGTTGCAATTAAATGGTAAAAAACTAACTGTAATTCGTTCTTCACATAATTGAGTGCACTTGAGTAGATTAGAGTACATATATAAAGTCTTAGAGCTGTAGACACAGTTGTTCGCTCATATATTTAATGATGATGTTGATGTGGATAAACTGGTGAGCATCACATAATCATACGAAAGTTTGTAGTTAACTAAACCAAGCCATTTGGTTAAAAAATTTTTTGTATACAATTGGTATGGCAGGACTCTTGCCGATGTTCCATAGCTTGAGGGTCAAAATTTACAATTTTCTTTTTCCGGAACATTTGACTGGCTTGATCAAGAGTCAAGACTTGTATAGATCCGCGTTGTGCAAGGCTTTCTCTAAATGTCTTTTTTTGATATATTTGTCTGAATCTGAGCCCAACTTAAATCTGAGTAGTTCTTTTCTTATGGATTCAAGGAGCCCTTTTGTCCCTAGGGCAATGTGTAATGGTAACGTCCAATGAATCTATCAACACAATGGTTGTATCCAATAGGAGACGGTCTACTGATATGTACTCGATAGATAGTTTCAAAACTTTAAAACACCTCATTTGTGTCTCTTTCATAGAGTTAATTAAATTGTTTCTATTACGCATTCTAATTGATCTTACGATACTGGTTGTCATGTTTCCAGATGTTTCCTAATGATGTCTACATAACTGATATTATCGAAGCTGCAAAAGCATTCTGGTTTGTTTTTTCTTCAATTTTTATAAGTTTTGTTTAGCTCAGAGTGGGTGGTCTTGTTACCTTTTTGGCTTTCAAAACTTCAATTGTACAAGCCTCATTGTGGGCTACGAAACTTTATTATTAAAAAATGAATACTTAAACTGTTGGTGCGGATATTCATCATAGATAAGATGGGAATGTGAACTGCTTTGGAAATAATCCCTTCCTACCATTTTCTCAACAAGTTTCTTATTATTAACTATGAAGTAAGAACTACTTTTGCACCTCTGGTGTTAGTTTTACCACATAATAAATCTGTACTACCATCATTCTTTAAGTTTAGAGATTGCCCCGGTTTCTCCAAAGTGCACATGTTCTGATCAACCATCATTCTTTTTGTTTTGGGATTGGCCCGTTTTCACCATGGTGCTTATGTTTTCATATTGTTTAGTTTTGTTAAATTTTCTTGAGACGTGACAGTTTTGAATTTCTATCGCTTAACAACTCCCAGATGTAATACACTGTATAGCAAGCTGGTTGAAAGAGGGTCATGGTGGCAAGTAAAATCAAGTGTAATTTGTTATGTATTTACTGGAAAACTGATTTTGAAAGCTGATGGCTCTTGTAAAACTATTGTGAAGATACTTGTTTGCTTAGTTAATCTTAGGAATAACTTTGCATGTTTTTTTGAAACATAATTGAGAGAAGTTTCTTTTTACTGTTGAGTAGCAGAGCAGACCGAAACTTGAGTTCAAGTCTCGTCTCCACCCAACTTAAAAATATTGTTGTACGTGTTTGGCTTACCAATCAAGTAAATAAAGGTCAGGCGTATGATAAATTGCAATTTTAAAATTTTTAATTAGGCACCAGATTTATAATCTGGAAAGTATTCATGCATAAGAATTGATGTGAAATGTTTCTGGTTTTTGTTCTAAATATGCATCATATGTTAGAGCAATCTCTAGCATCTTGACGTGGTTGGTTTTTATGTTCATTGATTTGTAATATCCTTTCGTACTTTGCTCCCAGGCAATTGTTTTCTAGCACATTAATGCTGGAGCCTAGGTCTTCACTGGAGTGGCTTGTGAGGAGAGTGCAGGACAGAATAGTCCTTTGCACACTAAGGCGACTGGTGATGAAAAACGCAAATAAGTCAAGGTGAGGCTTTTTGTTTAAATTATTTTGTTCTAGAAATTAATTTTTTGGATGAATAACTATGTCCTGATGTAACTAAATCATGTCTAAGGTCCCATTTTTGATGTCCCTAAGTTAAGACCATGGTTTGTTTTGAACAAAAAACTAGTGTAAAAGAGAACCCTGGCAATTAAATAGATGACTTGTCAAATTCTACAGTTGAAACTGTCACGTCCCCTGCAATTCGTGAGCCGGGGTCGTGAGATCCAAAAGAGAAAAAGAACCGAAAATAAAGAATATCTACGCCCATTACATCGCATTTAGCCGCCACTGTAGGACAATCCTACTCACGTGCTACAACATCAACCACATCAACAGCAACGGAAAGAAAAATACTCTAAAAAGAAAGGATGAAGGCCAACACCAACTCCATAAAAAAAATGTATAACATAGCAAACCAACCTGTTTACTAATACAACACCGCAAGCTGTATGCTCGCCAAAAATAAAAGATAAAGGAAGGTATGCATATTTTCTCCGCCTCGGGTAAGAGTAAGAACATATTTATACTTTCTCCACGCTATATCCACTGCACTACTGCAACCCCGTTATCAGAGTACGCTAATACATAAAAAAGTACATAAATATAAAACGATAAACAGATGCGCCAAAAATATGTACAATTACAGCGGAAGCATTTTACGCGTGGTCTGAGCCTGCTTCCACACCTATAAAGTCATGCTTATATATACAGGGAGAAAATGGAAAAATGTAACGATTAGCGGAGTAACTTCATTATAAAAGAGAGATTAGGCTATATGTATATATGAATGAAGTATACGACAACATATGAGTATGAATTATAAACATGGATGTGATTATGATCATGTATGCCACGAACACCCACACACGCTACACTCGCCACACCCACACCATGCTACACATTTTAGAACCAATATTACCACGCTTTTATAATCACCAAGATTAACCACCCACGCTGTGACAGAATCAAAGCCTTCATTGACCCGCCACCCACGCTATGACAAGGCCAATGGTAATATCCTAGATCTAGTTTCCTGACTTTCACGGTAAGACTGTATGTCTTCATTGCTTTCCACACATTTTTATAAAATTGATACTTTAGGTCCTGATATTGAAAGAAAGTACTCACGCCAACACATTTCTTTCAAAAACCATGCTTTCACAACCCATGCTTACACCATGCTACATGAATGCAATGTAATGCATTTACCAAGCAATTTAACATGTTATATAATAAAC
>MKEJ01015508.1:0-11103 GCA_001753735.1 Embelia ribes
TCGCACTTTTCCGGTCTGCAACTTTCACTTGTGCCATTGCTGATCTTCGATATCTTACTGCAAAACAGTGCATAATTTATCGAAAATATACAGAAGAGTGGGAAAATTATGATAGTACAAATATGTCGCTAGAATTGTGTACGACATATTTTACTATTATTCATCATACAATTTTTATCCGGGGGGACGTCAGGCTCGGGCTAAGCCAGCGCTTACAAATAGAGAATGCGGGCGCGGTCAAAAACTTTGCGAAGCTAAAATGATGAGCCAAGCTGGCTTATCTAAATTCATTTAGCTTAAGCAATAAATTACAAAATCTTCTTATGTAACCCCCTCCAACTATTTTCACTCTAATTGCTACATTTATCCATACAATAACTCGACATGTATCCCATAAAATTAGCATTTAGCACAATAAAACTTGTCATATTAGAAGTTATTAAAATAATGTGTCTCATGAAATTAGTATTTAAAACAACAAACTTACGATAATAGAAATTAATAAAATTATATACATATATAATGTAGAGTGTTCATAATTACGTAGTTCCAAGTGTTTTAAATAGTCAGAATTTGGGTCTTCTCACATTAGTATTTATCGAAAATAGAAATCCGAAACCTGGACAACAAATCTATGAGGAGTAACCAAACCCAAAATTAACGGACAGGCCTCAACAGAGTGCATACTTTGTCCATCCCCTAATTTTCATTAAAAAAAAAAAAAGAAAGAAAGAAAAAAAAAAACTAATAATAATAATTGTTTTGATTAAATTTGCATTTAGATTCTGTATTATGTCTTTGTTATCTGTAATGAAATTATCCTATTAAAGGAAGAGTTCAATTTTCACTTCCCATTTGTGTAAAATAAATCTACAATAACACTGCACTAAAATGTGACGGACCAAGTGGGCTCCAATCCTCATTTAACTGGAACCTCTCACATGTTACTCTTTGCCATTAAATCAATTTTAAATTGGATCTCACGTTTTTGTTTTAAACAATCCTATATATCTCAACAATCGTATCTAATTTAAAACCAATTCAACGACATAAATGTAAGGTGTGATTGATTCCAATTAAACGAGGATCGGAGCTCCCTTCGCTCAAATGCAACTCCTCGTCATTTTCCATATCTAAGTTACTGATCAAACGTGTAGTAAATAAGTTGAGAGGATCACATTTCAATGTTTCTTAGAATAGATGTCAAAGATTAGATTTAGTTTCTAGAATTGTTTATTTCTGGTTTAGATTGTTTCTCATTAGGACTCTTATTTCTTATTTTATTTAGATTTTTATTATATTCCCATGTTTATATATTTGAGTTATCAGTACAAGTAGCCCATTCTTTCTTTACAATTTACATCAATAATAAATTGAACTAGGTTTTCCTAAGGAAATGCCAATAAATTTTTTTAATTACACTTAACAAATTAAACTCTTCCCAAAATTCCTTTACAAATTGTCATCTATGAACAAATACAAAAAAATCCAGAATATAAAAATTGAACTTTACCTCCACTATAGCAATTAAGGAACAAAATTTAAAGAGTAAAATGCCTTAAGATCAGATTTCAAATAGTAATACAGGTAATATTGATATATATATATACATACATTTCTAACTATCAAACTATACTGTGAAGCCCATGCTTTTTTTTATGTTCCAAAAATACCATTTCATAAGCCATAAATTTATATTAAATTTTTAATCTATTTAAAATATTTATTAAATTGAAAGTCATTAATGCATTAAATACCTTAATCCACTAATAAAATGCTAAAACTTAATATTAAAATTGTATTTTGATGTTCAAAATATTTTCAGAATATATTATGATTAAATAATTAATTATAAAGTTGATTGTGTTAAAAAAATATTTTTATTTGATAAAAAATTAATTTTATTTTTAAATGATGAGTTTTTTTATGATTTGTCCCCATTGGTTCAATTCATGCATCTGCCATTGTTTATAGATCATTTATGTGTTGGACAGACTGCTCATCAAATAGGAACCATTTATTTTGATTGATAACTGAAATCAACTAGATTTTTTTAATTAAATTTTATATGGGAACATATTTTTAATTTCAACCAAATATTTAAAAATGAATGCACCAGACAGACAATACTGGGGTTAGGCACACCTCTTCTTTTCATTCTGAAAAATAATTTCTAAAATGTAACAATTGTCAAAAAAAAAAAAAAAAACAATATACCTAAAAATTTTGACGATTTTTTACAAATATGCATGTAATCTTGAAAATATACATAAAAATATGCATGTAATCTTGAAAATTGAAAAAATACAAGTAATTATAAATTGAAGATTAAAAACTATTAACAACTGCATGTAAAAATTCAACTCACCTTAACCTTTTATTTGAGCAAAGAAGTATATTTTATGTAATTATTTATTTAGTGAAATAATCTACATTAACATGAATTTTTTAGATATTTTAAATTATAAATAAAAAGATAAGAGTAGAAGATAACTACTAATAAATGATTGATTTTTTTTAATATAAAAAGTAAATCATAATTATCATATATTGTAATTTAAAAAAAAAATAGTTGGATTCTAGATAGAAACATCAATAATAAAAGGAAAAATTAATAATATATCAGTGAAATCTTTTTTATTTTGAATATAAAAATAAATCAAAATTATTATGCATTATAATTTTCAAAAAAAAAAAAAACTTTTAGTCAGATGTATTTAAGATAGAAAATTAACTTATAAATATAAATTAAGAATAGAAATTTAAAGTATATTTATTTTTCAGCTTAAGTTTAAAATTTTAAAAAGCTACAAAAATAAATTTGGAAAATTAATCTTATACAAAAACTTAATTCTGAAAAGCAGAAACTAAAAAACTAAACAGCCAGAGGAGATTTTTTTTTAGCTTTCCAAAAAGACAAAAGTACCTTCGTTTCTTTAGAATTGTTAGCCCAAAAAAGTTTTTAACTTTTTCCACCTCGAAAGCAAAAAAGACAAATACTGAGCTGAGATGAAAAGTCTTTATTTCTTGAAAATTATTGAGAACAATAATTGGTGAAGTGACCCCTTGCTAAAAAACAGTAGCGGTTGTGTATATTGCATCCAAATTATTTGAATCTAAATTAAAAAAAAATATTAAGATTTCCGAATCTAAATTATTCGAACCCGAAATTCTTGAACTCGAAATTTTCGAACCTGAAATAGAAACAAGAAACCTAACCCAAACCGAATCCGAATTAAACTAAACCCCGAATTCGAATTATCCGAATTACCTGAATCGAACCCAAATTATATACATAAAACGTTATCGTTTTCTTATATATATATATATATAAAATATAAAATGAAGTTTCATTATCCGGGTATTTCGGATAATTACCCGAATCCGAATACCCAAATTACCCGAATTTTTGAAAAATATAACCAGAATCCGAACTTGAATTTCGGGTAATTCGGATCGGATACCCGAATTTTGCTCCCCCAGCGAAGATTGTTTTCAAGTCTTAGCACTACCTAATCAAAGGAACTAAATTGCACTTGTTTTTATTTAGAAATATGAAAGAAGCGAGGGGCGTTTTGATGAGAATAAATATTTTTCATGTAAAATTATGTACAGTCACAATATGCATAGAAGACAATGTAAAATGCTTGACTAAGGGTTCATTTGTTTGTAGATTTTAAGTAAATAAGTCAATTTATTTTTAATTAAATAAAAAGTTGGATGCATTCAGTTTAAAACTTCCAACTTATTTAGTCCAAAACAACAAATAAACTCAACTTAAAAGTTGAGCAACCAAATGCTATATAACTTTAAAAAATAAAAATAAAAAACTGGAGCTGGTAAGGTTTAATCAACGTTGTCCAACTTTAACAAATGTTATTGTTGTAATTGAAACTGGTTGATAAATTTTGTATTGCATTGAAATTTACAAGGATAATGGCTAAAAAATTATCAAATTACTGACCATCTAGCCAGAAAAGAGAAACTAAAAAGAACGAAATATAAACACATATATACAACCCTTTTTTGCCTCCTCGAGTTTCTGGGGAAAAAAAGAAGAAGCATGAGACTATTTGAAATGAATTCGGAATATTTATTGATTTGGATTATATCCCAATCCGAACGTAACAAAATGGAATGTAGCACACTTACACGGTTAAACATTCAGTGTAACGACGAGGTCCGATCCTTGATCATGGACGACGGTCCAAATCATCCTTAAGCCAAAGTACGAAGTAAAAAAAGGTTAGTATCACGAAAAGAAAATCATATATACACAATCGGAGCTTATGTATATTGGAAATTAGACGTACCAGAATATGGATACACAGAGAATGAGGATGAGGTATACGATTTTGTAAATCCGCAACTTGATTTCCCAACTCAGATGGTTGAAGATTTCGGTTACATCGATAAGATGTCTTCTCTTAGTATACCTAATAATGAGAGAGTATAGTGTAATTAGCCCTCCTTTTGGGTTAGTATGAAACTTTGGATCATGATATACTATCTAACAGCTATAAGGTCCGTTCGATTGCAACTTTTCAACTTAAATTTTTATGTCTTTTTCTTGTAAAGTTGGACTGTATTTAGTTGTTCAGCTTTTAAACTGATTTTTTTTTTATATTTCTGTTTTGGTACAAATAATTTAAAAATTTTAAGTTAAATGCATCCAAATTTTTACATATGGGATCGTTTAGTTGTAATCTTTAAGTAAATAAGTTAGTTTATTTCTGACTCGAAAATTTCTTTTTTTGCATCTAGCTTAAAACATCCATTTTAATAAACTAAAATAACAAATAAGTTCAGTATAGAAATTGAGTAATCAAATACTATCCAAATTGTAGATAAGAAAGCTATAACTTCTAAGTTTTAACAAAGCAAAGTAAAAATCATATTTTTTTAACTCAAAAACTACAAAGAAACACACCCCAAGAAAACAAGCAATATCTCCCCAAACATAATCCAAATATTTTAAGCAAAAAACTAGCATGGTATTAAAACCACCAAAAAAAAAAAAAAACAAGTTAATCAACTAACTAGAGCAAAGTAAAAATCAAGTAAAGTGAGATTAGAAAGAACTTACAATCTATAATTGTAGTAAAAATATGGGGTGCAGCACAAAAACACGAACCAATGGCCTGTGACAAGATGAAGAAAGGAGAATAACCCATGTGTGACAAACTCAGGTATCACAACCTCATTCACTCTATTTGCCAAATCATATGGATTTATATAATCAAACTCCAAATCTGCCAAGCTCATCAACTGCATACAACACGTAACAAAACATATTTGATTTCACAAACATGCCCAAAATTTTAACGATGACATGAATTCACGGGTTAAACGGAACCCTTTTTTTCTGTGCATGATTTTCTGTACGGGTATTGTTAATAGTAAAAATAGTGTTACCTGATAACAGATAAGGCCGAATACGCCAATGAGAAGGAAGAAAGAAACGAGCCACGCGATTAAATCGGCCATGGCTCAATTTCTCTCCCTTCTTTTTATCTCGTCTCTCTCTCTCTCTTTCTTGTGTGTTTCTCTCTCTATATCCTTGTTTTTGTACGTCGTGCTTGAGAAAGTACGGATGCGAGTTATCTACGGAATTCTTATGTGTTTAGGATTGGTAATAACAAAATAGGGCACATGTTTTCTTTTTTCAAGTTATTTCATAGCATATTTTTATCCTTTACAATAGAGTTATATTTATTTTTGGTAAATTACACGTCTCCTAGGCTTATTAAACAACAAAGATTGAAATCCAATTATATTGATGAAAATTGAATTAATACATATATATGACACGTGACCATCATATATCTAAACTAGCTAGTGTAAAAAAAATTTACACCAGTGGTAGATAAAGTTAAATAGAAAAATAATCCAAATAACTATATTTTGTTTTTAATTATATTTGGGTTAATTACAATAAAAGGTCCCCATGGTTCCTCCGAAATTCTATTGGTCACCATATTTTAAAATGAAACAATAATAGTTGCTAATTTCATGAATAAATGACATAATTGATCCTTATTATGAATGCAAAATTATTTTCAATGATGAAAATCATATCAAGTTATTAATTGAACAGTATGTTATTAGGCGGAAATTAATCTTTTTACAGTCATTCATTTTGACACAACTCCAATTTTGGGCACTTTGGGATCTCTAATACGAGAAGTATTTATAAAAGATTAAAAGGTAGCATCAAATATTCCGTTTTTGGAGGATTATTGTTTTAATTAGAGAGACTAGTGTAATTCACCCTTTATTTATTTTTTGAATTACAATATACCTCTTCTCCTCATGCCTAGTTACAACTCAATTGGATGTGAGAAACTTGTTTTTTCCTGGAATCGTTTTTTATACAAAAAAATTTTACTTTTTTAACTCGTACCAGAAATCATTTACTATTAATTTCCTTCCTACTAGAAAACTAGCAAAATAAAAATTAATTATTTAATCACTTTTTCTGTATTAATAATACTATTCATAATTTCAAATAGTCTTGTTATTTTATAATATATATCAATTTTTATAATGACACATATTTTCTTAATATAGTTCACTAAATTTCAAATATAGTTATATATTATTAACTCAATTCATGTTTTCCCCATATTTTAAAGATCTTGTTTATTCCAATTTTTTCCTCTTATGAAATATAATAACTGGACCCAACGAAACATTATCTGGGCCAAGGCTTGAACCGGTCCATACTAACAGCCCAAACCGATCCAACTCCTAAAAAACCCGACCCGATAACCCGAATAAGTGCACAAATCAACGGCTCTGTCTTGTGGAAAAAGAAAAAGCACAGAGCTAAATAATTATCATCACAGCTCTCTCTCTCTCTCTCTCTCTCTCTCTCTCGTGGCAGATCGACTCACCATGGCGAAGCAGCAAGCGAACTGGTCTCCTTACGACAACAATGGCGGGTAATTTCACTTTGGATCACAATTGTTTTAAATATTATGTTTGCAATTCGATATACTAACGGTTATATATACGTATATGTATGTATATGCAGGACCTGTGTGGCGATCGCCGGAGCAGATTACTGTGTGATTGCAGCGGATACCAGGATGTCCACTGGTTACAGCATCCTCACTCGCGATTACTCCAAAATCTGCCAACTGTACGCTCATTTTCCCGAATACTATGCTTATATATATATGTTTGTGTGTGTGTATGTAAATGTGTATTTAGCTATTGTAGCATTATGTAGACGGATAGGGGCATTCACACCGGTGTATATATATGCGTATATGCTGGTTTATTTAATTATTGTGGCATTATGGTACGCTCATTTTCCTGAATGCTATGTTCATGTATGTATATATATGTATATGCATGTGTATTTAGCTTTCGTATCATTATGTAGGCCGATGGGGGCATTCATTAAATGAGCACATATACTAAATTTTAAAGATTGAACTTCATGGAACTCTCCACCAGTGTTGTCAAGGGTAGACTCAGGATTCGGATATGGGGTTGTTGAATTGTCGTATGAAAATTTTTGAGGGTTTAAGGGTCATAAATTTTTTTCCTAAGGGTGCTAAAGCTGTATAAAAAAAAATTTACAAAAGAAATAAGATTTTGGATCGATTTTGTAAAATTATGGGGAGGGGTACTATATCCCTTAGCAAACTCAAATGTTGGTTCCTTAGTGTAGTATATCTAATGCTAACCGGTACCCGAAAAAATAAGAGATTTGCTTCAATGCTCCCCTTAAAATGAGGGATCATGGTTATCAACAAAACTATTTTTTAGTTCAGGGGATTTGGTGTGGCCGTTCTCCATATTTTAGGCTCTAAAATAGAGTTGAGGTATAGGGATTAACATTTAGAGTTTGGAAACAATTATTTGGTGGGAATGTCTTAAATGTAATCGAGCATTTAGGTTTTAGATCTTGGAAATTTATGCATAATTTGTGCGATGGACTGGTTATTGTGACATAATTTGATTGGAATATTCTAAAATGATAGGGGCACTGGCACGGGTGCTTCTAATGAACTCATGTACCAAAGTTTTGAGCTTAAATTTTACAAAAGTCTCCACTAGTGTAGTGTATCTAATTGTATTCGATCCCCTAAAAATTAGGGATTTAGCTTCAGTGATCCTCATAAACCAGGGGAGTTTGTTTACCCACAATTTTTTAAGTTCAAGGGATCTGGTGTGGCTTTCTCCATGTATTGGGCTCTAATTTAGAGTTTGAGCTATAGGGATTAAAGTTTAGGGATTGGAGATGGATAAGTTGGTGGGAATGTCCTAAATGTAATCGAGGATTTAGGTTTTAGATCTTTTAAATTTGATGTGCACTATTTGTGTAACGGAGGGGTTGTTGCAGCTTTTGAGTAAAAAAGATGATTCTTCAAGTGCCCAGCTTAAAAGTTCTGGCTTAGTTAGGGCAGAAAAACAGAAGATGTGAGCTCAAAAGCTTCAAACAAAGAAGCCCAAAATTTCATGATGGACTAATCAGATGGATTACTTTTTTACTACTTAGCGATGATTATTGGAAAGTTAATTGAATTTTGGCAAACACCAAAGGATGGAGATTGCCTCGATTATTGTGGAGTGTAAGAGTTCAATTGTTTCGTACGGACAATCTGGAAGCTGTTGAGAAAAGGCTTGTTTGAGTTTCTGTTTGATTGCAAATGATATGAGGTACTGAAGGTGATTTATACCCTCCCCTTGTTGGCAAGTAAGGATATTATTTTGTTGATGTTGTTTCCCCTTTCTAGTCTGTCTATGTATGAATATATACAAGTATTTGGACTATGGTGTTTGTAGTACTAGTTGGTATGGTGTCAAGCTTCACCAAGAAAAGTGGCTTCTATAGTTATTTTTAGTAGCTATTTTATAGCTGGAACAATTTTTCCTATTAGAAGAATGAAAACGTTACCTTCTCCATGACTTGCGTTACCACCTAGGGACTTGAGCAGGCTACTTCGAGTTCTTGTTTTTATTAATAGTTATTTTTGGGATTAGTAGGCATAAACATATTTTGTACCAGGGTTTTGCTCGAGATAACTTCAGTAAACCATTTGGAGTTGATTTATATTTTCTTTATGTCAATTCTACCACTCTCTCTCTGAATGGTTCTTATGTAATGTTATAGAGCGGACAAATGTGTGATGGCCTCTTCTGGATTTCAAGCTGATGTGAGAGCTTTGCAAAAGGTTTTGGAAGCTAGGCACTTGGTGAGGATTCTAAATCATTAACGCCAATAGTTCCACTTTTATTTTTAATCGAATACATTTGACTATTTGATTCAATGAATGCATTTGTAAGTCTATGATATCTTCCCTAGCAATTTGCTTGTGTTCGTGATGAACTGTGTCCTTTGCTTGAGATTTGAGAAAATTAAATCATGTGCTTAAATTTTTATTTTTTATTTTTTTTGCTCTTTCTCTTCGGGTACAGAGCTATCAGCATCAACACAATAAGCAAATGAGCTGTCCTGCAATGGCTCAACTGCTTTCCAACACTCTCTACTACAAACGGTTCTTCCCTTATTATGCTTTCAACGTTCTTGGTGGCCTTGATAATGAAGGTAAATGCTAAGAACTTTTGGTGCAATTTCTTTTCTCGATTTCTATATATCGATATTGTGTAATTTCTCAGAGGTACTGCAGGAAAGGGTTGCGTGTATACCTATGATGCTGTCGGTTCATATGAGAGAGTTGGGTTCAGCTCCCAAGGTTCTGGTTCCACACTCATCATGCCATTTTTGGACAACCAACTAAAGTCTCCGAGCCCTCTGTTGCTACCTGCTAAGGTTTGCTTTTGGCTTTGGTTTTTTTTTTTATTCTCTACATATCCATCTTTACGTCTTAACTGAATGACCATGTAGGATGCTGTTACACCGCTGTCAGAATCTGAAGCCATTGATTTGGTGAAGACTTGTTTTGCATCTGCGACAGAGAGGGATATATACACGGTAAGCTTCTTATTCACTTGGGGTTTGTATGGTTGCAGTTGAGCAAAAAAGCAGAAAAACTTGATCATAAAAGCTGCAGCCAAACAAGCCCTACCATCGTGTCTCTCAGCAGCTACTACGCTAGCCTAATTCTGGACACTTTTTATCCCTTTCAAGCATTCAACATTTCATTTCTGGGCCACTCTCTCGTTTGGTTTGCAGGGGGACAAACTTGAAGTAGTAGTCTTAAATGCAAAGGGTATTCGCCGTGAGTACATGGAGCTCAGGAAAGATTGATCTGCCGAGACTGCCTTTGGTCCTAGCATCTGTGCTTTATGTTTTCATTGCCATTAAATGTCTGTTTTCTGTAGTTTCTATTTAAGCAGTTTGCTTATACGCTTCACTATCTTCCGAAAATATGAATTTCTTCCTGGTTACAAATTTGCTTTTATGGGCAATTTGTATAATCGTGTTCCTTGTTACACTTGAAAGTTATCCGTGATTGTAGAGACGGGTCATTGAGACGATATCTTTGTGAAACTGCTTCCGTGTTACGAGAAAAATGAGAATCGACATGAAGTTGGAAAACTTTCCACAAATATGTCAAAATTTTAAAACTCTCGCCTGAATATATATGTTTACCTTCTTTTCCTTTTTATTGATGATCTTGTAGTAAGAAATGTAAAATGTAACGAAGTTGGGATTTCGGCGTTCACCTTAATCTTCTTTCTGTCTACATCAACGTCGCAGTTCCCTATATGGGATGTAGACCGATAACCATCAGTTTCCTATACGGGATGTAGACCGATAACCATCGGTTTTAAACAGATTTTTAATCTAATTTTCAGATTAATATTTATAGTTACAACACAATCCGAATATTCTGTACCATCAATCTTAATACTTTGAAAAACTTTTAAAAATAGAACCTTCAATATTATGAGATAATGAAATTTTACTTTCTGGTACTCAAGGAAATGTCGGAGTGAGGGCATTTTGGTAAATTGATCACGACTCTCGCATTGGGGGCGGGAAGAAGAAAAGGGAGTAGTAATCCAATCGATGATTTTTTAAACATTTTATTTGTCTATCTACAGTAATGGTCCTCAAATTTTCAAAAGAAAGTTCTATTGTAATATTAGTATTTTATTATTATTTTATTCAGGTATTTATTA
>MKEJ01015515.1:0-13631 GCA_001753735.1 Embelia ribes
TTTTTATAGGATTTGTATATAAATTTAAAATTCTCCGGCTAGTCTCACCACACTCCCAAGAAAAGAAGATACTATACGAAAATTACTCGTCAGCCATTGCTATCTATACTGACATTTATTATAATGATGATTTATACAACATTATTATTATCTCAGTTTATAATGAACTTGGTTCACATTGGGTCTTGATTTGAAATATAACTTCATCTGAAACACCTTAGCTTTGGTTGGCACATTTCATAAAATTTTCTAACCACGAAATGGCAACTGAAAATCAGTAACAGAAAGTATTTATTATTGAAAAAAAAATAAATAAATTGGGAGAAAATAGATAAGCTCAATCCCTTCATCAGTTGAATTTCACTTTTTACATTACCTACACGGAAAATATTAGGACAACAGCGCTCGATACCCGTTTTCCTATTTTCCATATCCTAAATCGATACGAATCTACCTGAAAAATAGATGTATTTTTTACACCTTCCACATAATACACGTAAAATTCTTGTTTTTTTTTAGCCGTTTTCCAATTTTAAACTTCAAAAAAATATTTTAAAATAATAACTAACATTCTTTTGAAATTTACAATACAAATAATGTTGAAATTTTCGAACATATTTTTATAAGGTGCTTGTCATCCCATATTTTACTAACTGTGATACGTTTTCATGGAAATCAATGCGTGTAATATGGAAATATATATCATACAAGTTTCGGGACCCTTAATCGAAGAAATATACAAGATTGGAGCCTTTCCTTACGAATTCTCCGCAATCTCCATCAAGGCAGCCTAGAATATTAGCTTCATCAAGTTCTTCTCCGTATCAATAAACTACGATATACATACTATAATCCATGGTCGAACTTACTTTCGCTCCGAATCAGAAAGATCATGAGCTAATGGTTCGTTCCGAAATCGCAGTTAGAAGGTTAAATTCACGCTCCAAAACCCAAGACGATTCATT
The DNA here is from genome assembly GCA_001753735.1 of Embelia ribes. NCBI lineage: Eukaryota > Viridiplantae > Streptophyta > Magnoliopsida > Ericales > Primulaceae > Embelia > Embelia ribes. The sequence continues at coordinate 966 of MKEJ01015515.1, forward strand.
CTGATGGGTGATTCTTAAGCTGTACTCTAAGAAGTAGCCGCTGAAGGTGATGATAGATATGGTTGCCCTGAAAAAGTTGCAATAGAAAAATTCAGCATACAAGGTAGGAATAGGATTCTAGGAAGTGGATCTAATTAGATTCAACCAAAAAACCCATGAAAAATTTAATAAAACTTAACTGTTAAGTTTAAAAAGAAAATTAAACTCAAAAGCAAGTTAGTTTCGCCCTTAGTTGTCAAAACGTGTCCGAGTATGCCAAACAATGAAGCTTAAGGCAAATTTTGTATGTCTCGTGGAGCATAAGATACAGAAGCACCTTGTACCACCACACCCATCCTTATTGACAAAGATTACTTTGCTTTGAAAAGAGAAGCTATCACTCGTATCATAAAATGAAGAAAATAATATTTCATAAAACATCCAATGACGCAGGTCAATATCAAGAAGGACGATAACAATGAACTTACCAACACGCTATGGATTCAGATGCAGATGACTCAACCGGTTTGTCGACTTTGCGTACCACTGCGAAACTGCAATGGAAACGCATAGCTCCGTTAAATTGCCAAAGAAATGAAGAATTTTAGAAGTATTGCCAAAACCAAATGGCAGGAAATAACTACAGTCCACAAAATTAATAGTAACTTTTGCCAATCACATGTTAATTTCAACAAAGGATATCAAGAAAACTAGTCTATGAGAATGAAAATTATGGCAAAGAAAATCAATAGGTATAACCGATTCTATGACAAAACTACCGTAACAACTAAAATGATACCATAGAGATAATTTCGTAAAATCACCTTTTGATTCCTGCTGGAAACGCATTATGAAGAACATGATGATGAGCTGGATCAAGAACATCTTCGACAGATTCCGGCATAATTGATCCGAGGAAACTCCTTGATCTTTGGCGTCTAATAAAATTTGGAAGATACAAAGGGAATTGAGTAAACTTTATACATCATTCTTGGTAACTTAAACACAATCAACTACGCTCTCACAGAAATGTTTAATACCATAGAGTTTAGTGGTTTATTGAAATCAGACGCAATGTAAACACACACCACAAACAAAAGAAATTAGAAAACTATCAAGACGTCTATCGCAAAACAGTTTCAGAAGCCAAAAATAGTGAAGGCTAAAGTAAGAAAAGAAGATTAATAACAAACAAAACGAGTAGAAAGATGAAATTGTTCAAGTTATCCTTTAATAATGAATAAAACGACCTATAATATGTTCCTAAACATGTACACCATCAAATACAATACATGAGGAGTGCTAGAAAGTAGCAACATCTCTTTTAAGCACTTCTTCAAACACTTGTTCTGTTATTGGTTCACATGAAAATCTAAACAATTTGGGAGCACTTCTGAGTGCTTACAATTGATCAATAAAACCGCAAGTATCCAAGGTTGAGTGCAGAAAAAAAAAAATACTGCTAGCATTCTTCGTAACAGATTATCACAACAGAATTTCAATTTAACAACAGCAATTGCTGGTTGTCCTTGTACACCATAATATAACAAAAAGATTTACAAGTAAAAAAGGGAAAATGTTGTCATGGGCATAATGGTAAAAAAACTTTCAAGAAAACTCACCTTTGATTTGTAGACAATCCTAGAGAAAAAGCATGAACAGAACCCGAGGAGCTTGTGGCTGCAAGAACATCTGGAAGTTGAATAGATGGCCCAAATGACAAGGAAAATACAGTTGATGGGTACATCCCCCTTCGGAAACTATATGACTGCTGATTACAGTGCGGTTAGGATACATATCTTAAGCATAAAACAATCTACTAAAGATAAGACTACAAGTGAATCAGGTGACATCATGCAATACCATTCGTGGAGCTTGCACATAAAATCCAGATTGCAACCAAAAATAGTGAGAAGCAACAGAAAACATCATAGTCACTCCAGATTGGGTAGTTCATAAAAAAAAAAAAAAGGGTTAATCACATCTATAGCCCCTGAAGTAAGAGGCGATTTAAGGGACCACCCTAATGTTAAAAGTTACAGCTAGACCTCGTCAAGTTCATATTCACACAAAACATAGACTCTTCACGTGACACATTTCTATTCCAAGTCAAAATTTTAAATGTCAAATGTTTAAATTGCATGTGAAGAGATTATTCCAGTCTATAAGTTAATGAGATATTATAAAGGGCGTACCCAGTACCGAAGCTCCCACACTGTGGGGTCTGGGGAAGGGAATATCTATAGGAAATTATTAAATCGCTCATGGAAAGTTCATCTGCTGTTAACCTCCCTGGGACAATATGATAATTTTTGTATGAGATCTCATCAAGTTATAAGCCCATTATTCTCTTACGAGCGATTTGGATGTTTGACATTGAAAATTCTGACTTAGAGTACATCAATCACGTCAAAAGTAGGGTCTGTCAACTATTTCCAAAAAACAAGATGGTCCTAACACATTAAAAAGAAAAACACACGAAAACAGTAACATAGTAATGACCAGAACAACAAGAATAGAAACAAGAATGAACAGCTCATTAAATCGCTGACACTATCCTCCACTTTCAAGCACCACAAGATATGGCAATGCAAAATTTTCTGAGTGCATATTACAGTTTTAAGAACACTCTTATTCTGAGTCCTGATCCTCTTCAAGAGGCTTCATGAAGAAATCATGTTAGGTGCTTACCTTGGATGCGTCTGAAATAAGATGAACTCTAATTATTGTTCCCTGTTCAGAGACTGTAGCAATATACATGCCATTTGAAGAAAGGGCAATAGCAGCCAATGGCGAACGATGAGCTTCTATCTGTAATTTAATAAAACTCGTGAAATTTCAGAAATCAAAGCACCAAATATCATATCTGATATAGGTAGAAAGATATAGGGGAAAAACCTCGCAATGAGACCGGAGTTCCATGACATTATAAACTAACACAGAACCTTTTGCTGTGCTTGCTGGAAGTGCCAAGAAGCAACCTTCTACACTCGGAGAAAATGCACAAACCCCTAAGAAAAAAAGAAATGAGTATATGAACATCAAGGGTTTTTAACATTTTGTACCTGTTACACCCTTGATCCGTGTTGTTTCAAATCTACCAACTGGTCCGTAAACTTTCAACACTACTCTAATTCAGTCCAATCACATGTAACAAACAAGAGTCTAAAATTTAGTTACCCATCTATTATATTGTAAAAGATTCCATTTTAATCCTTCAAACAATTGCATGTTCATTATTAATTTGTTAATTATTTTGTATTTTTTAAACCTTTAACAGTCAGTTTTTTTTTTAATCTTCATATTGAATCTCAATAAGTTGTTAGTGACAGTTGATATTACTGGAGCATAATTCTAACAAATACAAAGTCTAAGGCGGATTGCAACTAAGATTAGATAAGGTGACAACAGGCATAAAGACAAAGAACACTGAAACAGTCTTTCTGCGCAATAGATCAGGAAGGCGTACTAGAATATCTTTGACACTAAAAGAAGTGACAATTAAATTGCGAACTCATCCGTTAAGGGAAAATAATTAGCAAAGCACCTGAAAAAGTTGATAAATGCAATAACTGCTGACACATATACAGATACAACAGTGTAAATTCAAGTTATTGTGTGCAGTAAGTGGATTTCATTTATAAAACGAACATAACACTAAGAAAGCTTAAAGATGTACTCTTACACGATACACGCGGTTGTGCAAAATTGAAGGTGTACGGACTAAATAAATATATCAAACTTATGGGTACAAATTAGGACTGGTAAGATTGGAGTACAAACCAAGAAAGAATAAAAGGACATTATGTAAAGCGTCTTAAATGGATAATGCATACATAAATTGGAAAATCAAAAAAGTATGATATTCAAATCTCACCTTTCATATTCTTCACCGTATCAATCGTGTCCAAGATAGCAAGAGCATTTATGTCATACATGTATGTTTTATCTTGCAAAACTACAATCAACCTGCATATGCTATTCATCATTACAAGACGAACTAAATGAAGAAGGAGAAGAAGCTTTCCATATGAAATAGTACAAAATTCCAGCGCATTGGTCCATATTTCTAATGTCAAACAATGAGGAAACCTCTAAAGAATATCCAAAAAAGCTTCAAAGAGAACTCCAAAGTCTAATGTTGACGTCAACTATATTATGATACTTCCAATAATAAGCACATCTTCATTTTGTAATGAGATGTGTGACGAAGTGAGTGAACTGAATGATGCATCGTAGGCTTAGCGCAAAGAGAGAGATTTAAGAAGGACAAAGCTTAAAAATAAAAACCAACAACGGATTGAACTCAAATCTGGAACTCAATTTAGGCAGTGGCATGTCAAAATTCGTTTTTGGGACCACATGATTCAAAATCCATATGGATTAGCACATTTGTGTGTATTCTAAGAGTAACAGGTTCTTACGTACCATGACTTGACATTAATGACTAGTGAACTAGCACAGATTTCATATATTCGTGACACAAGCATCTAAAATTACTCCATGGACTTACAAATATCACAAAAAATTTGTCTCCCCCAATCCAAGGATAACTTCCTTCTTAATCTATCCAAATCTCTATGTACTTCATATCCTTAATGAATGCAACCTAAAAGTCCTTCAGCATTCCTTCACATCATTTCTAAAACAAGGTGAAGATTTTCCAGATAGCTGCCCAAATATACATTATTTAAAGCTACCAACAATGAACAGATATTACTGCCAGTAACTCAGCACATAACAATCACATAATTTTAGAGTCAAAATTCAAATTGGCACAAGAAACTAGTTGTTGCCAACCAGACAAGATGAGTATTTACCTTTTCCTATTCACACGGACAGCAAGGATTGTAGTTAGAAAATTCAGCTCTCGAAGAGCATTTCCATTTGTTGTATTGAATAAACATAGACGCCGTGGTGATAAAGATGGCTGTCACAATGAAAAACAAAAGAACAATCGATTCCACTTCAACAATCTGAATTAAGCAGAAACATAGACCATTTAAAAGTACAAATGTAACTAAACCTGTTCACCAGCTCCAACAATGGCCAGGAGACTTGAAGAATATAGCATTTCCACAATATTGAAAGCTCCAATAACTAGAAGAAGGAAATAAAATCTGTCTTAATGTACTAGATAGACAGTGGCAGTTCTAACAATTGCCACCGAAAAAATAAAAAAAACAGTCAAACAGCACAGAAAAGTAAGTTATAATAGATGTGAATTTGTCTTTCCGACACTATCTCTGTTTGATTATCATCTTATTAATTTTTACTTAATCTGAATAACTGGTTTCGGATAACCACCCTGAATTTTAGGTTACAAATGGAGGGCTGGGGCTCTCTTTCTGTTTCCATTCTCTTCTTAAGGAAACAAGAGCAGGGTTCTAGAGTTATGGACGGCCATAAATTGTTTCTTTTTAGAAGTACAATAGAGTAGAGTAGTTCTTTTAACCAGGGTTGCAAATGAGCCGAGCCGAGCCGAACAAAGCCTTGAGTTGTTCATTGTCGGCTTGTTCACTCAACGAGCCCAATTTTTTTGTTTGGACTTGGCTCATTTATAAATGAACGAGCCCGAGCTAAGCCGACTCTAACACTGAATTGAACCCGAGCATGTTCATGAACGATAGGTTACTTTACAGTCCTACTCTCAGTTGGTGAATTGTGAAATCAAACATTCTCCAAAAACATTTATTGGCAGAATCTGTCATGAAGTTACTTTTGAACGACAACTTACTAGAACATTTATGATATGTAAATTGTTTACATAAGTTTACAACTTAATTTTTAAAGAAAATAATATTTTTTTCAACTTGATTTCATATATTAAAATAAGACAAAGATAATTATTAATGAAAAATTGCACAAGATTATTACCATGAAAGGGTAAAATTGCTAAATAATTGTACTAATTAAGTAGTATGCCAACTATTTTTAATTATTATATCAAATAAGAACTATATATGTTTATGTACATAGACTTACTCTTATGATTTGGGAAAAATATACATTTTCTTTTATTTTAAAATCAAACGAGTCCGAGCCTTTAACGAACCGAGCCGGGGGTTATTCAAATTCGGCTCGTTTGTTTCACGAGCCTTGTTTTACTATTTAGACTCAATTCATTTATAAAACAACGAGTCCGAGCTGAGTCCTTAATGAGCCAAGCCCAAACTTGTCCGTGAATGGCACGGTTCATTTGCATCCCTACTTTTATCTTTGTTTTCTCCGTCAGGGGTCCGCTATTACTTGAATATTGATCCCACCAGAAATTTGAAGTAAATATATTAAAGATAGGATTTTCAGAGGAACTCAAGAACAAGTTGGCAGTGCCTTTATCCAAATGGTTTCTAGTTCTAAAACTAAAAGCAGAAAAACTGACGGAATACATTTCATGTCAGTTTTGTGACAACTATTCAATTCTTTAGCTCGAATAAAATGCATTTTTTGAGTTTATGAACCAGAAATGTTCTAAATCAGGTGCTACAGCTAGCTAGCTTAGCTATTACATTCAAGTGTTTAGGTTTCTAACTATAAAAGAAAGTCATTTACCAATCATCTTAACAATCAAACATTATTCATAATTCACCAAACTGGTTGAGTCAATCAACAATGTTAAAAACTGCTCAAACTGTTCAAATGTTTACAAATATTTGTGTGTTCTAAGGGGAAAAATCACGGGCTTTCCAATTATTTCAAAGCAATCTAGGCAAAAAATCACGGGCTTTCCAATTATTTCAGAGCAATCTAGGCAAAAATGTAAAAAAAGTAAAAGTTTGAAAATTCAACTGAAATATGTTTAAACATTGTTCTTCACCCTCGCTTTAAGAACCATGAAGATGTAAGAGTTAAACACGCTGTGTCTTGTAACACGATTTCTGAGTTTATGAACTTGAGAAGCTCTGAATTCTCCATTGAGTAACATGAACTATTTCCTTTATGTGGAAAAAAAATAAACATATATTTACAGTCTTAATTACAAAAACAAAACTTACACCAAATTCATCGTACCGATGGTGTCATTTAGAAAAGAACACTGATAAACAATTAAAGACCATTCAAATTGTCCTTGCATTTTGCAATTATTTACCATAAGAGGAAAAAACAAATCACAAAATTGTCTCTGGTATTAGGGTGACCGCAAATCGAGTCTTTACTCGAGTACCAAACAAATCTAGTTCGAGTATTAAGATGTTCGATTTGTTTGGGCTTGTGCGTAGCTCAAGTAAATCATATATACAAATATACTTATATTTACATTACATATACATAAAAAATATTCTAATATATACATTTATTTATCAAACAAAAGAAGAAAAAAAAAGGAATTTGGGTTCAAGTTTTCACAATTGCAGTTTAGTCGAGTTCGAGTCCAAACTAAAACTTAAACTCGAGTCTTGCTTGAGCATGAATAGTGATACTTCGAGTCGAATCGAGTTCAAATATGACAAATACTCCGCACGACTCTACTCATAGCCACCCCCACCTAATATACCCAAAATTGATTCCCTCTTCCTAATAGTGTTTCAGCACAATCTGGGCTGAAATGAAACAAATAAAAGTTGGATAAATAAAGTGACATTTATTCCAAAGCACAGTAAATATGTAACCTCGTTCATATAGGAGTCTCCCAGTGTTAGAATCAAATATTCTGAACCCATCTCTCGTCCCAATCGCAAAGCAACTGAGCCAAAAAAAAAAAACCCTAATCATCACAAACCAGCACAAATTAATTGAATATATATATGCATATATATATAATTGAGTAAATTAGTACCTGTTATCTTGATTGAAGGAAGCGCAGAGGATAGAATTTGAGGAAGAAGAAGAGTGATTTGCCATAGCTATGGAGAGAGAGATAGAGGCTACTGGGTTCTGAGAGAGAAGCAGCGAGGGTCTAGTTAGGCACCAAGGGTTTGTGTTTCCCTTGGCTGCGTGAGAACGATTGGGTTGAGACAGCGGCGCTGGACTGGATGGAGGGAGAGAGAGCTGCGACAGAGAGACAGGGATGGAGGGCGGCGAGGGTTTGCTGTGGTTGTAAATTGATATTTTAACCTTATATATATATTTTTCCTTTGCAACTGGTTATAGCGAGTTGCCAGTCGAGAGGCCACCATAAATAGCAACATCAGCGGCACTTAGGCATTACGTGGCAAATTGATCGATTGATATTGATTCTTATACCTTCAATAAAATACCATTCTTGTACAAAACTTAGCACAGTTGGTGAAACCTTAAATCCTAAGACATCTAACTAAATCGTATTTGTAAAGCGATTAAAAAAGATATAATCTTTTTTCGATATGGGCCAAGATTGCCTATTTAGTAAATCTCTGCATCTGCAATTTGATATCTTCATTTCCCATAAACCCTACCATTTGTCGAATGCTATGCAGGCCGAACTAAAGATTGGCTTTGGGGCACGACCACGAACAATTTCAAAAACCTCGAAACATAGCCAGCACTTTTCTTTATATATGAAGGGTGCCTTGCAACTCGCATCAAATTACTGCATCACATTTCCGGCCCCCTTTGCGTGTTATTTCTTGCTCCAATTTGGAATGCAATTTACCCAAATAAAACTCTATAGTACTGTATATGGATCGACATTGTATCCATTGCTACAAGCCATGCCCTATCAAATAAAGGCATAACCATTTTTCATAAATTCTGAAAAACTTTTGTTTGGATAATATATATGAGAAAGGCCAAAAACTCATTAAAATAATCTAGCCAAATTATTCTCTTAATATACACCTTTCTATATTAAATAAGCGTTCAAGATGAAAAAACAAAAGATTCCAAAAATGCCATGTGAGAGGAAACATGCATGCAGTGTAACTTTTATTCCATTACCAAGTGCTCTTTTGAACCTTTTCTAAAACTAAGACAACGCAATGTCTTAGCTTGACTTAAAAAAAAAAAAAAATAGGGTTATTGTATTGGGAACTACAATGTTTATTATCGACACCATATTTTTATCACTTTCAATAGGTACAACAAGGATTAACTTTGGCACAGTTGAATATAGTGAAAATATTTGATCCCAGTAAAATCGATCATAACCTTCGATTTTATCAAAATTGAATGTCTTCAATACATTTGACTTTGTCAAAATTGATCCTATATGGTATACTGTAAAATATTTTTCAAAATAAAAATATAATACCGATAGCAAATAGCATGATCGCTACAGAATCACCCAAAAGTTATTCGACCCTGATGATGCTTAGGAAATAGGGATGCTTTTAGGATACATATGGATTCTGTGAGGCATTATATTTATTGATCGTGGTACAAAGAATATTTTATGGAAAACGAAAACTTGTCAGTTCTTATTTGACCATACCTCAGAAGAAAATACTTCTATATCCATCAAAGATATGGGCAACGGAATGATTTGGCTACAGCCTTGTGCTCGATGAATGCGAGTGAGAGTTAGTCTCTAATAATTTTAGAAAACTGATTTTATATATTATATTTATGTAAAAAAATATATATATGTAATTTTAGTCATTTCACATAATCAAGATTTAGTCCTTTGCGTAATTTTTTATGACGTCTTGGTCCCCTAATTTTCTATTCTTCGTTCGGCTATTACCCAATGATGGATATATTCCTGCAAGGAAAAACAAAAATGTTGGAAGTATTAAAACAAAATAAATTTACTTAAAAGGCACCACAAACAAGGAATGAGGTGCTTGGTGGATACATTTTTGTTTACAACAATGACACAATGCAGAAGGGCTTGAAGAGGCAGCTGTTTCGTACGCGAAGCAAATGTTTTTGAATGTTTTAATGTTGTTTGGCACATGACATAATTTTTATGATTCAACTGCTTTGTAGGTCTGCCACAAAAACACAGAGACTCTGTTCGGGCAATAACACCACCAGGCTTACCTCTGTTCTTATATGACTACACTACTCATCAATTGCTTGGCGTTTTTCAGGTTTGTCATTAACTACGTACTTTTCTAGAATTTGGGGACTTGATTGGTGATTCTATGTTTTTCTTTGCTAAAGGTTTCTTAAATTTTGTTCTAACATTGACCCTACTGCTTGGGAAGACAAGAAATGCTAAGGGGGGTCAAGATTTCCTGCTCAGGTATAATATTCTCTTTACCTAGTGGGCATGTTCAACAAGCATTAATGGAGTTGTACTGTACATGAACGTGTAAAAAGTTTAAGACTTATGTTAGAATTCGCATTCGTAAACTTTGCAAGGCCTTGGAGGAACATTCGTTCAAGCCAGTCTTGCATCATTACGATTGGTCCAAGTTTTGCCTTGAACTCTCTATCCCAGAGGTATAATGAGGATTACTTTTGACATTGTATGGGTTAGAAAACTGAAAGGGTGAAATGTTACAAAACGAATATTTTAAGGAGTATAACCGTCACACCCCAAAATTCCGAGGATCCGGGGATGTGAGTTGTTTTATCTTTTTAAAGAAAAACAAAAGAAAAATTTAATTTTTAAAAGAAAAAGAAAGAAAAACTTCGCTACTTCGCCAACTTTTGCCATAATATGCTAAAACATACACATTAGAGCGTGCAAAAAAATAACTCCTTATAGCCTGCTTACAAATAATATTAACAACAATAATGTAAACGCTCTGTTTACAACAATAAAACAAGCTGCATGTTTGATCAATATAGATAATAAGATACATCTCGTCTGAACGCCCATATAATAAGTATTACTCTTTTGTTCTAGCCCGAATGCCAAAATGCATTGTTAGGCTACAATAGAAGGTAATACATCATGCTACAACTCTGGGCCCAAAAATAAATGCAACAACAAAAATTATAACTCCAATAAATACATCAACGAATAAGAGGTTACATCGCGAAAGAAAATCTACATCTCTAGCTTCAAAAATATATACAAGGATCATCCGAGCACTTCAAGGATGGCTATAGCTCGCCTCCGCACCTACATCACAAATATGATACAAGTACATGTGAAGAGAAAATGTATGAGTTAGCCTACGCAATAACATGATAAAGGTGACGCTATATGGTGCCTCAAAGTGTAAATGTCATGTACAAAATAGGCATGTAGGCAATGCACCGGCCTCCTGGCCCCCCCCCAACACACATACATACACAAACACAAAAACCCTCACCACCACAACTCGCCACAACACAAAAAATAAAAGTGGGACTAGTATCTCAAACACTTTCTAAAAGTAGGGGTCTTATCGTAGACTCCCTTTTATTTAAGATTTTGATCACTCTCTCTTTTAGTAAAGCCAATCAAACCCTCATTGATCCTTCTCTCTCTTAGTAATGCCGATCAATGGATATCCCTGCATAAGTTTTCCAACTTTCATGGTAAGATGCCGAGTCTTTACTTTAAAATAATTTCTTTCCACTGAAATAAAGGTTGACACTTGTCCCAAAGAAGAATATAAAATGACTCAACCCAATGAATACAACTCATGCACTAATCTTGAAATCATCATTTTAAAACTTTGCCTTTTTAATCATCTACTCAAATAAGTATCGTTGCTGTAACATCCCAGAAATTCCTAAGTTATTTTTTTCGAATCTTAATAATATTATATAGTCCGATATAATATTATTATTATGTAATATATGACGTGATAGTAGTATTATGACTAAGTAATATTTGCCACTTCTATAAAATAGTACGGGATTCGACCTATGCCTAAGTGGGAAAATACTTTTATTAGTGGAAAAATTATATTTTGGGCCTAAGTGTCGGTACATAGGTTGTATGTACTGGTACACAAATAGTACCGATACCCAGAGATCTTTTCCAGTACATAGCCTATTTTTACTAAAAACTTACTGGAAGCCCTTACACAAAGGTGTATATTGGTACACACTGAGTACCAATACACCAAGCCTATGTATCGGTATACTTAGTCAGCGTGGAAAGGTCGCGAGCCCTATCACTTTTTGGCTTTTAACATACTTTTCTATACATTTTTCTCTATTATTCTGGCCCACTTGAAGAGAGAGGGAGAAAGTGGAAATTAAAGTTGTTCATTCTCATTTTTATGCTTCGTAGTCTATTTCTTTATGTAGGCTCGTTGCATTTCAGGGGCCATTGCTAGCTGATTCAGGAGGAGTCATTTGGGGGATTTCGGGGAAGTTGCTTATTTGTCATTTGGTGTTCATGTTGGAGGTTTACAACATATTGGAGGCTACTGCACTATGGTACGGACAGATAAATAACTTTAATATGACATGATATTATGTCGAATATTATAACATCCCGAAATTTACTAGTAAATTTTTTGCATTATTAAATAATATTGTATGAGTTATAATTTTTTTTCTCTATTGTATACATCGCACACTAGCTTTTGGACGTTGTGGATGATTTTCGTGATCGTAGTTTGGCCTCGAAATATGATCAAATGCAATTCAATGTCAGTTATATTAATGACAACAGTTTGGTCTCTTGACAATATCTCACAAATAGTAACTCCAATTGAACCTTATGATATAGCATTAGAAAGGTATTTCATGTATTTATGACTTTTATGTTTTGCCAAATTTTAATTCGAAGCGGAGAAGGGTCAAAATGTGGCTCTAAAAATTCAGCAAAAAAGGTTTCAAGAGACATGACGCCAGTTTCGTATTTTGTCCATATCTCTCAAACAGTAATTCCAATTTGGCCTAAAAACTTTTGTTGGAAAGAAGATTCGATTATCT
>MKEJ01015517.1:0-14521 GCA_001753735.1 Embelia ribes
TATCATCTCATTGTACCAGGGAAAATATATTATGTCAAATCTATATTTATTATAAAAATTTCTTCCTAATTGAAAGATTAGTAATGTGTCTACCTGTACTTTGTGATCAAGTGATGAAGAAAAATGGCCATCTGAACCTTGGTGAAATCCGCCCCGACACAAAGTCTCACGCCTCCTCCAAAAGCCATGAAGTTCTTCGATCCCGCGTGCAAATCTTTTCCCTTCCCATTTTCATACATTTTAAGAAAAAAGGCTAAAATATTAGCAAATATATTTTGAATAAATTGAACTTCTTTCTCAATTATCGGTCAGTTACATATTGGAATTGGGCACCTAAGGCAGAACTTTTGATGGGAGTCTTTTTTCGAAAAGGAATTATAATTTAATTGTCTCATTACTTACATTATATTTCAAAAAAGAATAAAATGAATAGGAAAACTCTCCATTCTAGTTCAGGTTCAAGATTAAAAATTACCCTTTTTAGCAAAAAAATTTAATTTGTTATTTACTTATTTATATGTTATGATTAGAGGACTCCAAAGTCCAAAATTTGCAAAATTCGATGCCTTTAGGTGGCCGTGTATGCTATTATAGCTAGAGCCGGCCTTCGTCCGGATAGTGTTTAAGATATATCTATATCAAAACGGCAACTGAAAAGGTTAATTTACCTTTAAACAAGTTGTGCCTTGGTAACATTCGGATTTTCTACAATCAAAGTTGTGGCTACCACAATAAAAAACCAAGTTTGTGCGGTCTTTACAATTTTTTGGCACCAAAGTGTGAACGATAAAAACTAAACAGAAACTCACTCGACGTTCCAGCGATCACAACGCGTAATTAGACAAAATTTCACATGGTATTAGAGCGTAGGACCTGTATTCAAAGTTTCGCAGCTGCGGCCACTTCAATTAAAATATGTGAAATTGTTTCTAAGCGTTTATTTTACGAATACCTGCCAACGCCATGGATCGAACTCAAAGGGATTCTCATGCATGGATGAGCTTAGATGAGTCGATAATGTTGATACCATTACAAGCCAACCAGCTGGAATTGTATAACCTGCACGCATATAATAGTTTTGATTCTTTTGAATAACGGTGGTGGATACTATAATGGTAATGATTATTGTTTTTCAGATTGAAGGTGTAACGAACATAGCATAGCAGTTGACTGCGAATTAGTCTAATTTTTCCCTTTTCCTTTCCAAATCCATGGCTAATATAGTGGTGGTATCAGTCGCTACACCTTTGAAGTGGAAATCGTTACAAAATGGTTGCGCACTATATTTAAAACCTTGATACATATACGTACCTACTTATTTATCCATGATGTATGAAGTAATTTCTGTCTCCTTTTTTTTTTTTCCTTCACTTTCATTTTCATGCACCTTATTTTTATACTCTTACATGCCAAGCTTTTAATTTTTTTCCTTACCTCTCAAATCGACATCTTTAATCACTCTTCTTAGTATCATTGGCGCTATGTTGGCAAAACGTACTGTTTCGTTTATAACCTGCAAAACCAAAACCGTGGAAACATGTTTTAAGAAGGAAGATTTTGAATGAATATGTTGGTTAAAAGTTTAAAATTTGGTTCTGATTTGGTAAATTTCTCGTAATCTTTCTTATTACTAACTGATGTACAACCATCTCCTCAAAAAATTCAAGCACTTGGGAGGAGACGTATTCATTATCTATCATCTTCAACGCGTTTTTTTTCTCACCTGCAACATATATTTTAGCCAAGCAAATGCAGATTTGAAATTATATTCTACCATCTGAGAAAAAAACTTGACAGATATGCATATACTATTTTATTACCTTCCACAGTTTTCTAATTGGAACAAAAAATAAGTTTGTTGGACCGATTCCTCATCCCTGGTTCTTAGAGGGCTTTTCTAAGAATATCCTTTCATATAATAGCAACTACTCAAAAGTTGTCACTAGTTTGAAAATGAAATTTTGTACCAAATTCGAAATCACGTAAAAATAGATGAAACAAAATTTTAAAACCAATCGATTAAGAATCTTTTTGACGCATTTCCAAGACGAAGGTAGACAAACAAAACTGTTGGACAACGAGTTTTGGAATTCCGATTATCCCAATTTCTGGACTTGGAAACCAGTTTTTGAAACCGTAACCAAATAGGAAGCCAAGTAACTCACCATATGTGTAAAATTCATAGATTTGTATTCATCCCATGTAATTTGCGAACCCTCATCCTTGAGCTTCCTCATAATTTCTTCATGCTCTTTCTGCCATGCGATAAGTAAATAATTGTCTTCGATTGACAAAAGAAATAAAAATAATTCAATACTATTTTTTTTTTTTTTTATCTTTCTTGCATTGTTGGGAGTTGACCTTATTTTAGGGTAATGTCCCTTGAATCTGAATTTTTTTTTTCACAGGTCTTCAATATATTTAAACTCTCTCAACCACCTTAGAAAAAGAAAATAAAAGAAAGAAAGAAAGAAATAAAAGCATTTATGTTCAACCTAAAAGGTGTTTTATTTTTGTTTTCTTGGTTTACAAAAACTAAAAGTTTAATTTGGAAAAACTCAATTCTTTTTTTCCCAGCTTAAGAAGAAACCCTATTTTTTGCTGATAAGCTTCTAACAGGAAAAAACAAAAAAACAAAAAAACAAAAAAAACATTTCACTTTATTCATGACTGACCGTAAGTTCCTCGAGCACCAAAGGATGCTCTGAAAGAAACTTTACGGCTAACGTAATGGCCATCGAGTTGGTTTCAAAAGTCGCAAAGAGAAGAAGAAAGGCTAAATCTATAGCAATTTCTTCTGTCAGAATTGTTCCTTCCTTCTTCACTTCCTCCAACAAATGGTCTAAGAAGTCGTTCCGGGGAGCCTGTGATGATTTTCGCTCGTCGAAAATATTTTTAATCACCTTTATGATATTTTTACGTCCCTGCAGAACAGTGAAAAATTTTTGTGAGAAAAAATGTATTATTTTCGTTTCTTGTTCCGATATAACTTTATTTGCATATAAACCTTATATTCAGAAAATGGAACCAAGTACTCGAAGATAAAGGAAGATAATTGAGTACATCAATAAAAAGTATTTTCTCCTATTTATATTTTTTGGAGTTTTGACCTTAATATTATTATTTTACAAACTATTTATCGAACCAAGTTATGTTGAATATTTATCAAAGTAAGTTTGTTTCAGAAGTTGTAGTTTGAAATCGGGACTTTTTGTCAATACATGAAAAAAAAGTTGTAGTTTGAAAGTGTTACTTTTACCCAAGGCATACAAAAAAGCATAGTTTCTCAAGGCATGACAAAAAAAAGTCGCTGTCTCAAAGTACAACTTTTTTCTGAAGGCACGAAAAAAAAGTCGCAGTGTAATGTTTTTAAGGCATGACAAAAAAGTTGCATTGTAATGTTTTTAATGAATGAATAGAAAATCGCACTTTGAAACTACGCCTTTTCTAATGCAGGAAAAAAAAAAAAAGAGTCAAAGTTACAAACGGCGACCTTTTGTTCATGCCTTAAAAAAGTCGCGGTTTCAAACTGCAATTTTCAAAAATAATTTTTGTCAAGAATTATTTTGAAAAACTTGGTTTGTTAAATAGTTTGCAAAACTACAATATTATTTGACATGGTCTTGATCAAGAATAAAATCTAATAACTAAGGCAAAAATTTAACATAAGAGTAAATACGCCTAACAGAAAATAAACCATTCTATAACCTATTTACTCGTATGAATTCAATATCTATTCTAACATTTTAATTAAATAATAAATATTTGGTTCCGGACCTGCATACACGAGCGATAAGTTGTCCCCGGAATGTTTATAGGGAAAGATATGATTCCTCCGGAGAAAGCTTCATAGTTCTTTTTTAGTTTCTTCAAGCCATTTCTATCCTCATAGCTAAACAACTTCTTCGCAAAGCATTCCAAAATCATCTGCAATTGAAAAAAGAAAGCGGAAAAACACATATTGAACGTCCGAAATTAGATTTCTTGAAAGCATTGCTAATGAGGAATGTAAATCTACTCAGTTGTTGAAGACGTAACAGGAGAAAAACCCGCATATTTGGACTCCCGAGTTCGATAGAAAAAGTATTTTGCTTATTTTTTGGCTATTGTAAATCTGCATGATATGGATTTTGCCAAATCAACACGAATCTTTTAACATATCAACAAAATATGTACCGTCCAAATTTAGAGTTATAATTGTGCACCGTGTATATTTTCATTAACGGTATGGTGGCCTAGATGGCATGAGATGCTTCAGAAACAAAAGATATGAGGTTACATCTATCGTGCCCCGAAATCCGGAGACCCCGAGAACATGAGATTTTAAGAAAATATTTTTTTATTTAGGGATTAAATATTATTTAGTACACTAACTTTTCACTCGTTAGCAATTTAGTAGACCA
This sequence comes from Embelia ribes, assembly GCA_001753735.1. NCBI lineage: Eukaryota > Viridiplantae > Streptophyta > Magnoliopsida > Ericales > Primulaceae > Embelia > Embelia ribes. The sequence continues at coordinate 4,404 of MKEJ01015517.1, forward strand.
ATATTTAAATTCTGTCAATTAATACACTAACGTGCGTTTAATTTTCCAATCAATACATTTTGAATTGTTTCCGTCTAAAAAGTGGAGGGAAATTGCTAACTTGTCATCCAGGTGCTTAAACATACACGTCACAGGGGATTTTAAATAAAAAACAAAAAAAAAAAGCCGGTTCTAGACTTGTAAAAAAAAAAATAAAGTAAAATATATTTTCCACTTTTTCTTAAAACGAATATATCTATAAATCCGTACAACGGATTTTAACTTGCTACCAATTGTATTAAAGCTTACAAAATGTATTTCGATTAGAGATACATAGATATATAAATTTAATTATTTTATATAAAATTAGCAAAAACTATATTTAAGAAGTATTAAACAAAATTACTGTATTTTGCATTCAATTTGCACAATATTTTAATTCATTGATAAAAACATCATATTATAGATATCATGATAATTGGATAAAAAATAATAGTAGTTATTATTATCGGGATCATTTATCACATACACAAATTTAAAGGCCTGTCTGGCAACAGACAACTATCGGACTCCCCATCGGATAGAGTCCCTTGCTCCACTGAACTCACTCGAATTTTTGATCAAATGTCGGACAAGATCGGATAGGTATCGGATACAATAAAATTTGTAAATTCAAACACATTGCATTAAGGCATTGACACTAATGCCTCTCAACACCACAAAAGTTACGCCTTGACATAATCACAGTACTATAACAACTTAACATTCTCCACAGCACACAACTTCGCACATCACACACCATGCTACATCTATGCATATACATTGTATAATAATATTATAAATGCAAATAATAATATTATTATAAAAGTAAAAAATTCATTCGGAATTTTCAGGACATTGCATCCTCCCTACGTTAGGAAATTTCGTCAATGCAATTTGCATATACTAAGCCAAAAGAATAAAACATACCAGAATCAATAAAAGACTCTGAAAACTTTGCTCGCATCGCCTTTTCATATTCCCATGTCATTTCCTCTGTCAAGCCACTCTTCAACAATACTTTCACTAACTGAATCGATCTTTACCTCAACATTTATTCTTTCACATCAAGAATATGAATTGGTCACATCAAGAAAAAATAGTTGGGCCACGCTGTGTTGTCCGGGGCGGACGATCTGTTCGGCATCGGATAGTCATCAAGCACAACCATCTAACACCCATTTTGCATTAAAATTCAACTCTCGGTATAGAATTGGTCTGGAGGTTGTTCGGAGGTCTGTCTGGCAATGGATAGCCATCGGACTCCTTATCGGATAGAGCCTCTTGCTCCGCCAGACTTACTGGAATTTTTTGTCAAAGATCTAATCCTTTGTCTTGCTGTTAGACAGGCATCGGATACACCAAAATCTACAAATTCAAACACATTTCAACACCGATGCCTCTCAACACCACGAAAGCTATGCCTCGACATAATCTCCGTACTATAACAACTTCACATTTTCCACACCACACTACGTCTATGCATATATATCATATAATAATATTATAAATGCAAATAGTCATATTATTATAAAAGCAAAAAATTCATTCGGAATTTTTGGGATGTTACATCCTCCCTACATTAGGAAATTTCATCCCCGAAATTTGCACATACTATGCAAAAAGAAAAAAATATACTAGAATCAACGAAGAGCTCTGAAAACTTTGCTTGCATTACCTCTTCACATTCCCACATCATTTCCTTTGCCGAGCCACTTTTCCATAATACTTTCACTAACTGAATCGACCTCCTCCTCAAGACTTGTTTTTTCACATAAAAATAGGAATAGGATGAATCTCATACAACAAGTCTTCTTTTACATGGAGTCATCAAAATTGATCACACGAGAAGGATCCTGAATATACTTTCGAAGTATCGAAATGTGAAAAATGGGATGAATACTTAAGAGTTGAGGTGGCAAAGTAAGAATCCCCTTAAGAATAAGGAACAGACTAATGTAACGAGGTGAAAGTTTCCTTTTCTTTCTGAGTCATATAATACACTTTTTCGAAAAAACTCTCAGAAATACATGATCTCCCACTTCAAACGCTAACGGCCCCTTTTGCACATCTGCATAATTCTTATGATAATTCGAGCCATTTCTAACCGTTGTTTGATCAATTAAATATTCCAAATCGTTTCTTACACCAACTTGGAACCAAGAAACGTACCATTACCAATCTCCTCCTAACAAATAGGAGAGCTACAAGGACTTCCGTACAACACTTCAAAAGGAGCCATTTCAATACTCGAATGATAACTATTATTATATGCGAATTCTTTCAAGCTCACGTGATCCTTTCAACTAACACCAAAATCAAGGATGCATACCCAAAACATGTCCTTGATAGTTTGAATCATCCTCTCATATTGGCCATCCATTTGAGGATAAAAGGCGGTACTCAACGTAAGAGTTGTTCCTAAGGCCTCTTGGAGACTTGACAAAAAATGCGAAACAAAATGACAGTTACGAGCATACACAATGGGTATGGGAGCCTCGCACAAATGAATAATTTCATCTATATACTTCTAACAAAGCTTCTCAACCGAGTCGGTAGTATGTATAGGAATAAAATGCGCATACTTCGTTGATCAATTCACGATCATCCAAATAGTATTGCAACCCCTCTTTTGACGCATCTCAATAGACCGTATAGCCGATACCCCGTTCCGGAATGACAAGAATTGGAGCTGAGATCAGCAACGCTTTTACATTAAGAAAAGACTGCTCGCATTTAGAGTTCTACTCGAACTTCACACTTTTGTGAGTAAGTTTTGTCATCGGAGCCACCAAATGCAAAAAATCTCAAATGAATCGACGATAATACCCTACAAGCCCCAAGAAACTATGAATTTAAAAGGTAGATTTGGGTCATTCCCATTCGGTAATGGCCTTGATTTTTGAAAGATCTACCAAAACACCACTTTTCGAAACTACATGTCTGAGAAAATGGACCTCACACAACCAGAACTCATATTGAGAACTTCGCATATAGTCGATATTCTTGAAAAGTAGAAAGAATAACATACAAATATTCTCGACATGCCTTTTTTGAAGGCGAATAGACAAGAATGTCATCAATGAATACCACTACAAAACGATCAAGATAGGGTTAAAAGATATAATTAATCAAATCCATAAATACCGCCAGGGCATTCGTAATACCAAAGGGCATAACTTGGGACCCTTAATGGCCATAACAAGTGCGAAAAGTAGTTTTTGGAATATCTTCTTTTCGAATATACAAGTGGTGATACCTTGAATGCAAATCAATCTTTGAGAAGAATTTCGAACCCCGTAATTGGTCGAATAGATTAACAATCCTCGATAAAGGATACTTATTCTTGATGGTCACCTGATTCAACTTCTGGTAGTCAATTTCATAGGTATTGTGCCATCTTTCTTGGGTATGAATAAGGCCAGAGCACCCCCACAACAAAGCACTAGGCTGAATGAAGTCCTTAGTTTTAAGATCATCAACATGCACTCGCAACTCCTTTATCTCCACTAAAGCTAAACGGCGCAATATAAATCTGATTTGTCCCTGGAATTAAATTATTAGCAAATTCTACTTCCCTCATAGGAGGAAGTTTACTAAGCTCATCGGGAAATACATCTGAAAATTCATCAAAAATAGGAAGCAATCCCAACCTCGCATTCACCTCCTTAGAAATCGAAAGACAAGCTAACATGCATGTTAGACTAGCCTGAGCTTTACTCAAATAGGGAAGAGGAATCTGTCGCTCTCCCTAATAGCATATACTAACCCCTACAAGCGTCAGTATCGTTACCTTTCGCTTTTTGCAATCAATAATGACATGATAATGTGGCAATCAATCAATACCGATAATAAAGTCAAACTCCAAAATTCCAAACACAATGAAATCATATATGAATATATGATAAAAAATGATAAATTCATACCCCCAGCACACACTACCAATACAAAAAACATTCTCTCCCAGAGTATCGACATAGATAGGCAAATACAAACTCTCAATAGGCAACTCTAACATCTATGCAAAATGTGCATAAATTAAAGAGTACAAGGCGCTAGTATCAAATAGCACATGTGCCTAAGTAGAAAGAACATGCAATATACCTCACACAACGGAAGGCTCGGTCACATTCTAAGCTTGAAGTATAGTGAAAGTACGAGCCTGAGAAGACTGGTCCTGCTGAAATCCACATTGAGCACCACCATCACCACCACCTGAGTGGCTTCTACAAGACGGCCCCGTACCTTGATAAGAAGAAGTAGAAGAAGAGGGGTGGAGGAATATAAGGCATCCTCGAACTAGCCACAGAAGGAAAAGAAGATGGAATTGGTCTATTAGAGCTACTCAGAACTACAAAATCCTCGGGACAATAAGACTGCATGTGTCCCTACTACTGTACCTCCGACACAGTACCATAGGACAAGCGGATTGTACATGCCCTTCCATACCACAACAACAACATATAGTAGGTCGAGTATAGTTACAAACAAGATGGCCCTGTTGGCTGCATTGAAAACAACCCAACCCCTAAACGGTAGAGCTAGAAGAAGTAAAATGAGCAGGCTAGGAATGCCCACTACAAGAAGAAGAGAACGTATCTCAAAATTTCTTCCTATCACCGCCACCACTCATACTTGAACCTCCTCGCTACCAACACTACCACTACCTTCACCACCACATCGACTTCTCGTAACAATCTCTGCATCATGAACAAACTACAAGATTAGCCAAAAGGCCGAGGAGGATAAGAATCAATAACATGCTGTCTATCCAATAAACTTGCCTCTACTTTCATCACCGTAATAAAGTATCTTTAATAAGTATTATGAAGTCTCAAAACCACCAATGTTTGGATGAGAATGGTGAAGGCCATTCTCAAACCTACGAACACGAAACCTCTCCATAAAGATTAGCTCAGGTATATAACGAGATAGGCTAGTGAACACCCGTTGATATTATTGAACCGTCAAGTTCTTCTGAACAAAGATTAGCAAAGTCTTTCCTCTTTCTTTCCTGAAAAGTATCGGAAAAGAACTCCTCGAGAAAAAAACTTCGAATTGCATCCCAAGTCAAGCTATCTTGGCCACAAACTTACTCATGGTCCTTCCACCACTTTGCCATTCTCAAATTATCTTCTCGTATTTAAAGCGAGTTGAAAATCCATTTCACATTCGCCAACCACTGCTCCGCTACAATCTACTCTTTATCACCCTTGAAGATTTGATGATCCATCTTTCTAAAGTGCATTTGAGCCACCAAGTCTTGTGTCTCACTACTCTCCCCCTGTGTACTCCATGCCATGTTTCTAAACGCCTCTTCCATCACTCGAAGCATATTAGAAGATTCCGATTGAAGGCCCCCAACATTGCCAACGCCCAATTGCAGAACAAAATTCGCTTGCGCAAACTCTTCTACTCCCAATTAAGCTTAAGTATGTGGTGGATCATAAGGTTGAGTTTTGGGAACTTATTCCTTGCTTTCCTCCATCACTCCACCATCTCCTCATTAATATCCTCAAAGTTAGGAATATTATATGCTTCTCGAATTTCCACCTCACAAGCCCGAATATACATCGCTTCTACCTTATCCACATAATGTCCCCCCGCTCTACCATTACGGCCACCATGATTTCAACAAAGAATGACATAAGTTCACAATCATAAATGTCTTATACTCAATGCCTCCACAATAAAAAAACTCAACGCCTCCACAATAGAAAACTCTATGCCTTCGGATAATATAACTCTAGTCAAAAGCTACTACACTTTACTTATACAACACCACAACACATGCCACTAACAAACATACATCGCAATTATGCTCATGACCCTGCCATAAACTTTTCCCGCAAGCCACCGAGGTTTATGTAACTCAGTTAAGCTCTGATAACAACTTGTCAAGCCCCGAATTCCTGGAACCCGGGGGGTGAGTGTTTTCCCTTTTTAAAAGAAAAGGAAAAGGAAAATATAAATAATAAAGGAAAGGAAAAGAAAGGAAAATATCGCATCTATATTACCAATCCTTACTACAATATATCCAGATACAACATTCATATCAGTTTATACATATAGACTATCTGTGATATATAAATGTAGATATACATATAGTTTGCCTGCATTAATAACCATCAACAATAAAATTAAATACCATGTTTATATACATAAAAACAAGCTATGTGCTTGTCCCAAAAAATAAATATATATTGCATCTTATTCTAGCCCAAGAAGCATAATACAACAGAATATCCCTTTAAGGCAACAACAAAATATAATAAAGAATATGTCTTCAATAGAATTCTTAAAAAATATATCCATATAATGCCAATCCGAGCACCTCAAGGATGACCCTCACCCACCTCCGCACCTACATCACAAATATGACCAAAAATATATACAAAAAGAGTGTACGAGTTAGATTACTAACTTACACAATAAAATAAGATGCTATGTGATGCATCAAATGTATATGAAAACAACAACTATAAAGGTATGAATGCAATACAATTTACACATTCCATGACTCCGCACATCGCCACCGCAACCTAACATGACTCAAGAGAAAAGTAGGACTAGTATCTCATCAGCATGTCTGTACTTTGACCTGCTACTCACGGTGTGATTTGATCATAGCCCAACTTATGTGCTACTAATATTGAGCTATAAGGTCGCTCCATGCACAGATTTTTCGGCTCTCATGGTAAGACGCCAAACCTTCTCCTTAATTTTTTTGCATAAAAAGGTCGATACTTGGTCCCTAAAAAAAAAGGGAAAAGACTTAATCCCGAAATGATCAACACATGAACTTTGTTCTTGAAAAGCACATTTAACAACCCCTTCATTTTAATATCGCATTAACTTCACATTTAAACCTCTCCATAGCATATAAATATCATTTTCAATATTCATCTACATATAAAAATAATCCCTACGAGATAAGGAACAAGATGCAGTAATATTTTTTTACATACACTAAAGGCACGAAAACCAAGGTATCACAAACTAATGACAGAAAAGACGAGGCTTACCTCAAATTGTAGGTCTTGCACTAAGGATTCCAAATATATAATTTTTTTATCAACAAACCATCACCCGAGATAGGTGAAATAAAGGAAAGAATGTTAAAGCTCACAAAAACCTCCACACCACTATCTCTTTCTCTCGCATACTTCATAACCACAAACACTACGCCACTTTCATAGGCTTCTCTGGCCACTTCCGCACTATGCAACTTCGCATAAAATACCACTCCATATCCATGACATAATAAATGATAATAATATTATTATAAAAGCGAAAAATTCATTTGGAATTTGTGGGATGTTACAATACACTAAATGACACCTATCCATAGTATATTTATCCATATACTGGGGAGTTTCGATGCAACTTGAAATAAATATATGTCCCTCACTTGTCCACATATCAAAGGGAAAATTGAAAAAATCTACCCATATAGGAAAGCTAAAAAATTCTCATTTTTTAAATTCTATCCCGAGAACCATTTTTACAACACAATAAATTTTTCGCACCAAGAAATGGGATCCCGAGCTTAGCAAATTGACCAAACTATCATTATCCTTTAAAATCCATTATCTAAGGATTGGACATTTATACAATCATTACCCCGAATCTTTTTTGCCCAAAATTTAAAATAATGGAATTAGATTTTTTCTGTCAAAAAAAATCCGACGATACAATTTTGTCATTCGTTATGGCCTACCAAAGGGATGTGAGCAGGAACTTTTATATCATCATCCTTATTTATAAGATTAACTTGCACTTTTCCAATTATGCTAGTTTTCAAATAAGCATCATTGGATATAGTACCTGATATGAATGATTCCAGTACGCAAGAAATTATTGAGTCGGGCTCCGTAGCTAACTTTGTTGATAGCTGCTCAGGCATGAACTCTACCGCTCCTACCAATGGTTCAGTTCCGGCTATTGGCGCAACATCAACGATGAGCAGTCATTAAGATTCCATAAGTTCTGCACTCTCCGCTAGTAATTCCTCGTCTTCTTCATCCTCTGACTCCAAAAATATAAACCCTATAATCACATGAAGTCAACCTATAATAGTCATTGACATCCATAGACCACCTAACATGCCTCTTTTCTTTCATATTTTTACTTTATAATTGATTTAAGGGTTATCGAACAAGGACCCTCAAGCTCGATTGACTACAAAATTTTAGACGGGAATCGCAAACGATTGGACCGACGAAGTTCCAATTTATTGGATTTCATATCTAAAGCGTGAGGATTAAGTAGCTTTAATGTTACATCCATGTCATGATTTTCTCCTAAATCTGGAGTTGAAGGGGAAAGCCTTGAGATTTTACAATAGAATGCTTAGAAAATGACCTAAATGTGGACTTATTTTTTTAGTCATTTCAGCTTTAACCTCAATAAACTCTTAATAGGTTCAGCCTAATCTAGCCAATTATAGGAGGGATGAACACATCAAATAAAAGTAGAGAGAGAAATTGAGCCGCCACACTTTAGTAGCAAAATTCATACATACTAAATTGCCCAACAATGACTTAGTTCACTACTAATTATTAGATATATTACATTACAACATACTAGAGCCTAGTCAAAATCCTGGCAAATTTATCCTACCATGTTCTAGATAATATCGTGTTTTTTTTTTTTTCCATGCTTAAGCTGCATTGATGGAAGCCATTATAGTGTAAAGCATATAGAGGACCACACTTGATGTGCGGCTCAAGCCTTTAACTTTTCATCCTTTAAATAATTATAATAATAATTATGAACAGATGATGAAAGTATAAACCCAACCTCGAAAACAGTGCAGCCCCATGGAATAGGATTTGCTATCAATACGAGAAACTTTTTTTTCATGTAATACAGTATATGAATATTTTTGCACGGAATTGTTGTGCATTAAAAATTAAATTATAATAAATTAAAGACAATTTATTACAAGTAATATTAATTAAAAATACTAGTAGTAAAGTATTCTCCATTTATAATAACTTGTTCTAAAAATACAGTAATTTTTGTTAATTATAAGAAAAATAATTCTTGTCTTAAGAGAACTTCTCTTGGAATAGACAAAATATTGGCGGACCAAAGAAAATTACAGAGCTACAATATCTATCGATCTCCAAAATTTTTATACATTTCATTTATAATATTTGATTTTTTTTGAAGAAAGCCATTATTTGGTCCAAGAAAAAAAAAATTCTATATAGAACAAAAGAACCCAACCCCTAATCCGAATTTCTGGCTCCAGCAGTGTATGTATCACTTTGGTGTAACAGTGAAATATAAAATCTGGGTTAGCATATGAAATTGCCAAAATTATGCGCAGAAATTTTAAATGTCATGTTTTATCTTTATGATCCAAAATTTATTTTTCACCGTTATATAAAATTGAGATGCTGGAATAAGAAGCAAGCACTTTCCTACAACACTTTCGTAGCCCAATTTAATGAATTTTTACACAGTTGTACATCTTAAATTCGATCTAACAGTTGTTGTAGAAAGTATTCGTACTTAAGTAGCCTCGTTCAAAAAGTTAATCCAATGGTACAAATGAATTAATGTGATTCTAAATACTTTTCATAATAGTCCCTTTACTGTCAAATAATTTCCGACTGGGGCATCTCCATTGAAAACTAATTAGAGCCCATTTAATAAATTTTCATACAATTCAATCAGTTTTAAATTTGATATGTCTATTGAAATGTAATGTACTTTTTAAGTTTTTAGTTTTGAATTAAACTTAAAACTGTTCCAAACACTGTTAAAAAAAATTGGAGTGCTCTTGAATTATTTTCAAGGGAACCCTCATGGCCCATAATCTTGTCAATCCATTTTCTTATTCTTTGTGTGGCCCACTTTTGTAATGGAGCCTCTTCTTATTTAACTTTTCATGAAATGGGAAGTGATAGAAATAATATAATAAATTATAAAAAAACATAGCAAAGCCAGAAAACTAGGATGAACAAATGATTGCGCATAAGAATGATTGTTTTGTTGCAGTTTGTAGGTAGATTAATTTTTTTTTTTTTGGTGAATTTTTTTTTTTTTTGAGATACACAATTAAATTTTTTTAATTTTTTTTAAATTAA
>MKEJ01015525.1:0-16979 GCA_001753735.1 Embelia ribes
CTCCGCCATTCGAGTCGGCTCCACCAACCCCACCCTCAAGATCGCCTTCCTCTTCCTCACTAACTCCGACCTCTACTTCTCTCCTCTCTGGCACATCTTCTTCAACTCTTCCGACCCTGCAAAATTCTCCGTCTATGTCCACGCTGATCCCACTGTCCCCATCACTCCTCCAGGTGGAGTATTTGCAGATCGCTTCATACCCGCCAAGAAAACCCGCCGCTCGTCCGCGACCCTCATCTCCGCAGCCCGCAGGCTCCTCGCTCACGCCCTAATCGATGACTCCAGCAATGCCTTTTTTGCTTTGCTGTCTCAGCACTGTATTCCTCTCCATTCCTTCGATTTCGTCTACGACTCGCTGTTTAAGAGGTCCAATGCCGAATTGGCTCGCCTGGCATTCACGGGACAGCCCATTTACAGGAGCTTCATCGAGATCTCATCCCATGAGCCCTTCCTCTGGAAGAGGTAATAACACACCACTTTCATTATGACTCAGTTAATTTTGGTTTTAGAGCTAGGGTTGTTTGGCTTCTTTGTTTATTGTGTATGTTGTATTTTCATTAGGTTCTAAGACTATGTTAACAAAAAGGATTCTCTTATTTATTTAAAGGTTGCCATATCTTTTGTTGTCTTTTTTTAGTAATGATTAAGTTGTTCAATTCCTCGAAGAAAAAGGGTCTTTGCTGGGTTGATCTTGAGCTTGTTGGTTATCTTGTTTTCCCTTTGGATTCTCATAAGTTGCTTTGGTTTTCAAAAGAAAAGGGATTCATTTTAGGGTTAGCTTATGCTTTTTTAATTTGTTATGTCTTTTTCGGTGGTATATGAGTTTTAACCTCAATTCAACCTCAATAAAGACATGGTTCAAAGGTTTATGTTTAATGTTTTCAAGCGACAATGAAATACAGTCCTGTATAACTTCATGTCTTAATTTGGTGTCAGGTTAGGTTCTATGTTTTTTGAGCTTATTGGGTATCCTTTATTTTCTGCGGGTTCTGACGAGAAATAATATATCCCAAAAAAGGTACAATGCAAGGGGGAACAATTTGATGTTACCTGAGGTTCCATTTGACAAATTTCGAATCGGTTCTCAGTTCTTCATCCTTACTCGGCAGCATGCAGTGGTGGTGGTGAGAGAACGTCGGCTTTGGAAGAAATTCCGGCTGCCCTGTATAGCAGTCGCATCGTGTTACCCTGAGGAGCATTATTTTCCTACTCTGCTGTCCATGGAAGATCCAGAGGGGTGCACTCGCTACACACTGACTAGAGTTAATTGGACGGACAGTGTTGATGGCCACCCACATTTGTACCGGCCACCTGAAGTGTCGCCTGAGCTAATTTACGAGCTCCGGAAGTCAAATTTTACGCATCCGTATTTGTTTGCTCGTAAATTCTCCCCCGATTGTTTGAGTCCATTGTTGAATATATCAGATTCAATCATTTTCCGAGATTAAAGGCTCCCTCAATTAACATTTGGTAAGTGCAGTTTCTTTTTGTGCTTATTTATGTTCATTTGGTAGGAACTTAGCTGCGTTTTTGGGTTGTTATGGGTTGACTCTTGAATATATTGAAATTGGTTTATGGGTGATAGATATTCTTTTGGTGCAAGTTTATAGCTCACAGTTGGAACCTTGACTATGACATTTTAATGTGTGAATGCCTTTCTTTTTTTTTCCATGGTTCGTTGAGTTAAGACTCTGTAGGCAACCAAATGATCTTCAAACTGATCATTATATGTAGAATGGCAGCTGAGGTGGTTCAAATTGTGCTTAAATAATTCTCTAATGAATTGTTGAATTACTTTAAAGATTAACTTGGATAGATGGAGGATTCAAAGGGAGATCAAAGGAAAGGAATTGTTGGTTAAGATGTATTTGGTGTACTTTTAGAAGGTGAAGGAAGAGATTCATTGTGAAAAATTTAGCGATAAGCATATTTGGATTAGTTTAAGTGGGGAAAAGAATGGGTCAGAAGAGTCATGGTATAGTTGTAAAAAACATGGCTCCTCTCCTCCCGTTTCCTTGCGTGATTGGTAGGCAACCAAATGATAGGCTTAGTTATAGCATGAATCTCTGTGGAAAGATTTGACCTCTATTTATAAAGGGTAGCGTAGATGTCACGTTGCATGCTTATGTAGACTTGTGCTCCCATGATATCCCATGATATCGTCACTCTTATAGAAACTCATCCCTTCTCTTATTTGGTTGTTTGCATTGATGTTACGACTCTCATTCTATTCTTCCCTTCACTTCCCTTCTTTTTCCTCCACTCTTAACTGTTTCCTTATCTAAAGGTGCTGATGGGGTTCATTTAATTTCATCTCCTCGCTTTCTCGGTCCGCTTTTCCCTTCACTTTCTTTCCTTATCCTTCCCTCTTAACTAACATTTACCTTATCTAAACCTGACTATAGCATTGCTTGATTATTATGTTTTCACACATGTTCTGAATGGTTAAACTTTAGCATTGCTTGATTGTTATGTTATCATACATGTTCTGAATGGTTAAACTGAAACATCACCCACATTGAATATACTGGACTAGACTATCCAACCCAACCCAATTTATAGAAATTCTCTTCATTGGCATGTTCTTTTATGATACTATATATATGGTTCTAAGGTGTTGTATAACTTGGGCTAGCCTTGGTTTACGTCTTGTTAGATATTTGATTGTTTGAGTAAGTTAAATGGTTACTTTGTTTATTCCATTTCTCAGCTAAATTGCATTGGAAGTAGATACTTGAAACGTGGTTAGTACAATAATAGCTTGTCACACGCGTATAGCTTAAAAGACATGTCATGCCCCAAAAACCTAGGAACGTGAGAAAAGAACGATACAACTACATCTCCATCCTTGCCGCATAAACATAACACAATCGCTTCTACAAAGCGACACTATGCATATTAACTACAACAATTCACAATATCATAAATATACATATAGCCTGCTTGCAGTTTATATATATATAAGAACTACAACTACAATTTAAGTAAAACACCAACACCAACAATAAAAATAAAACATAAACAACAACTTCATAATCAAAGTAAACAACCTTGTTTACATACACCACTTCAAGCTAAGGGCTTGACAAAAATAAATTAGAAAGAAGGTATACATTTGTTCTTCACCTCATATACAAAGTATAAGAACATATCTGGGTCTTCGTACATCACCACTACAAAATATATCAACTCTACGCCATTGCCAAGTCCTGCTATAACAAAAATATATACAATATGAGCATCCGAGCTACTAATGATGCTCTACACCCGCTTCCGCACCTATAAAACAACGCATAAAAAGAAGTGCAAAGAAAGTATACGGTTAGACGATCAACTCTACGATAAAAATGAGACTACGCAATATATACGACATGAATGAGCTCGCTACTATAACAAATAAAGTAACAATGCTCATGAATGCTACGATGAGTCATGAATGCAACGCATGCCACCACTACGACACAAGCTACGCAAACTTTGCCCATGCACTACGCCATCGCACAATGCCTACACACATTGCCTACGACACAAGCTATAAAGTTTGGAATAGTATCTCTTCGCTTTTCATAAAGGTGGGCTACTTCGCAGGCCCTACAATGATCTGCCACTCACATTGTGACGCAATTAAAGTCTAAAATGACCCACTATTCGTATTGTGACGTGATCAAAGTCCGACTTATATGCTACTAACATTGAGCTATTAGGTGCTCTTTGCTCTAGTTTTCCAGCTTTCACGGTGAGGCTGTAGACCTAATTGCTTCTTTGAAAAGGCTATAGACCTCTTTCTTGGATTCTTCCATGCTCTCCTCCTTACTAGTTGTTTCCTCGAGTTGAGGAATATTCTCATCTTCCGCAACATCCGCCATCGTTTGTGCATGAGTACGCATTTGTGGTATCTCCTTATCATGAACTCCCGCTTTGCCACCCCTTCCGCGAACATTCCCTTCTCTTCCTCCACGTCGAACACGGCCTTAATTTCCTCGCCCCCACGCCATACTAACTTCGCAACACGACAAAAGTAAGAAGAAACGAAGTCAGTCTTATAATGTCATGATAGTATCAACAAGAAAACTATTACACATTCAACACGCAAGTAAGTACCACACAAACAAATACAACACATTACTCCGCTTGCAATCCCTCCATAGACCCCTACCCGCAAACTACTAAGGTTTATATAATCTGGTTAAGTTTTGTTACCAACCTGTCACGCCCTGAAAACCCGAAAAAAAAAAAAAAACAGAAAAGAAAAGAAAAGAAAAGAAAAGATACAACCACATTGCAATACTTACCGCATAAACATAACACAATCGCTTCTACAGAACGACACTACACATATTAACTATAGCAATCTGCAACATCATAAATATACATATAGCTTGCCTGCAATTTATATGTATATAAGAACTACAACTACAATTTAAATAAAGCACCAATGCCAACAATAACAATGAAACATAAACGACAAATCCATAATCAAAGTAAAAATCAGTGTTTACATATACCACTTACAAGCTAAGTGCTTGACAAAATTAAATAAGAAAGAAGTATACATATGTGTTTCACCCCGAAAACAAAGTACAAGAATATATTTAGGCCTTCGTACATCACTATTACAAAATACATCAATTCTATGCCATTGCCAAGCCCTGCTTGAACAAAAATGTATACAATATGAGCATCCAAGCAACAAATGATGCTCTATGTCCGCCGCCTTTGTATCTACAAAACAACGCATAAAAAGAAGTGCAAAGAAAGTATACGGTTAGACGATCAACTCTACGATAAAAATGAGACTACGCAGTATATATGACATGAATGAACATGCTATAACAAATAAAGTAACAATGCTCATGAATGCTACGATGTGTCATGAATGCAACACACGCTACCACTAGGACACAAGCTACGCAAGCTTCGCTTACGCACTACACCATCGTATAATGCCTACGTACATCGCCTACGACTCAAGCTATAAAATTGGGACTAGCATCTCTTCGCTTTTCATGAAGGTGGGTTACTTCGCATGGCCTGCAATGATCTGCCACTTGCATTGTGATGCAATCAAAGCCTATGACTCGCCACTCACATTGTGATGCGATCAAAGCCCGACTTACGTGCTACTAACACTAAGCTGTCGGGTGCTCTATACGCAGGTTTTCCGGCTTTCACGGTAAGGCTCTCATTGCTTCACATTTTTATAAGGTCGATACATTGTCCCAAAAAGAAAGGGAAAAAGACTCAATTCTAACATGACACATGCTTAATGTAATGATCAAGAATTCTTTGCAGTTTAAACTTCGCCTATGCATTTATACGCCTTAAAAATCGTGATTTTAAATGAATTCAATGCCACACCTATACATGAGAATGATATGCTTCGCCTACGCATTAAAATGATATGCTACATGATAATTATGTTGTGCAAGTTCATGAAATTAATTATCATGCTAGAATTACTTAATACAACTACACCAACCAAGCATACATTGCAAGACACACGTCACTATGCGGAAGAAATCTCAAGTTTATATTAGACTTTATAATCTATCGTACCTCAAACGTACTAAAACGAACCCTTGCAAGATTACGCCAAAAACCCCCAAATCGCCTCTACTTGACCCCCTTGGTTTGATCTGGCAATGCGTCTCAAATCGTAATGAACCTCGAGACAAAAACGATCTCCACGAGATGAGGAACATGAAAAACAAATTTATTTTGATGTTACCGAAAGGCACGAAAAATGAGGAAAAGTTAATTCGAAAGATAGAAGTCGAGACTTGCGTCAAAAGAGAGGCCTCGAGATAAGGAATCCGAAATGCAAGTTTTGTGCTCGGGACACGAGTGGATGTAGGTGAGACACGACAAAAACCGAGAAAAAGTCTCATCTCTCTCTCTGAAAGTTATAAAAAATTTAAATAAAGAATTGTTATTCCACGCTACTGTAAGTCAGTCAAATACCAGTTGGATCCATCCAACAACTATTGGGTCGATTGGTTTTTACTTTCGGATCGAGCCAATAGCTAGTTGGATTGATCGTACCTCTGGGAAAACAACGTTCACCGGAGGCAACATTTTGGGTCGAAAACTTTCGAAAGCACTCGTCATCACTCCTAGACTCTAATAAAAGTATTTGACAACTTTCGGAATTGCATTTGAGTGCTTGAAACTCCAACTGCGTAACTTTACGCGATTACCAACAACCCCGACACACATCGCATTTTCACGTTTCTCAATGCTATTTCCACACCATGCGACTTTGCACAACACACTACGCTACATTCACATCACATATAATAATAATATTATAATGCAATTAATAACATTATTATATAATAAAAACAAAAAATTTATTTGAATTTCCGGGACGTTGCATGACATTTCATTAGACCTGACTTCAAACTTGTGTCGTGTGTGTGTGTTTTCTTTTTCTTTTGGGTGCATTTGTATGGGGGTGTGTGTAAATGAAGTAGGACAAATTAAGGCGCAATGTGTCTAACTCTCCCGATGCATGGCTCTACGTGGAGGCATTTTGTGAGGCACAAAAATAGAATCTAGTGCAGGGACACTTTGGTAGTTTCAATGTTTATTTTCAACATTTTGTGGTCTATATTTTGCTTCCACATAAAGTCATATTAGGAGGATAGACAATCCTTCTACCAGAAATTATTGTTCCATCTTTAAGATTCTAATGATTCCTTTTGCATGTTTCCTACCGTATGGAACTTGTACAATTAATATTCTGTTTGTACCTTAGCTCATCAATGTTGCCAATTATTGGAGTAAAGCTTGAAGATGTAGATAAAGGATTTTGCTTGTTGGTGTGTTAGCTTAGAGATTCAAATTTGCATGTCTCTTTTGGGTCTGCTACTATTCATAAAGGTGGGTAATTTCGATGAAAGCATGGTCATGAGGTTAGGTATAAGCTGGTGGTGCATACTAATGAAACTAAGACTATCATCCAGAATTTTGTGCAGCTTATATTGTGGTTTACTGCTAGTCATTTATGCACGTCTTCCCTGCTATACGATTCCAGCTTACCAAGCTTTGAGTTTTCTTATTCGTTTTTTTTTTGGCCTGCAGAATATTGAATGATGAGATGAAGATTTTCAGCAAGCCTAAATGGTTTTACCACGTGGGAATAAGGTTTGAAGAGGCTTTTGAATGCCCACAGCCTAGGAACCCAATATTTTCAACCTAGGCGCGAAATGAAGTCACACATGCTGGTCGTTAGATGCCTAAAGGTATATTTGATGGTGTAATATTATATTGGCGTAGTTGCTTAATTTTGGTAATGGTTATTCGTTGTGTATTCTGTACAGATTAACGTATCAACATGATGTTCATATAATCTGAATGAACATTATGTGTTTTTCCACAAGAGAGTTGATTTTCATTGGCACGGCTTATTATTTTCCCTTACAAGGGTGCTCTTGTTCTCCCATAACGTTTGGAAAGTTCCTTATATAATAAAGACCCTGTAGCTTCTTTATACTGTTTTCTTTCCTTTGTTCGTTGACTGCAACTGGAGAAATTCTTGTTTTGTCCTGTACTGATTCTTTCCACACTTTTGTTTGCATATGCATTGGTGATTATTTCTCCTCTTTACTGGTATAGGATTTGTGTAATTTAGCGTTGCAAATGAGCCGCGCCGAGTTTTATCCATTCAAGCTCCACTTGACTATTTAGGGGGTTTGTTCAGGCTCGGTTCGTTTATTAAATGAGCCTTACTTTTACTGTTCAGGCTTGGCTTGTACATATCGAGCTTGTGCGTGAATCTTGTTCATGAACAATTTGGATCCTTCAGATATTTCGATAATAGTTACTATTGATCCATCAAACATTTTAGAAGTACATTAATTTGTTATCTAGTAAATTGCCAATTAATAATCATGTACGAGCAAATCCATCAAAAAACTAAAACATTGTATAAATTTATTCTACTTAATATTATTATAAAAAGGATATAGTTATTCAAAAATAGATCGTGCAATATGAGAACTATTTTTTTATCTATTAGATGTAATCTAGATTATTTGAATGTCATCAAATTTTCTCCTTTAATTTGACATATATATATATATATATACACCTATTCTAATAAGTAAATTCTCCCCCCTTTGTCATCTTTTTTCATTTCCATAATTACCCTTAATCAAATACTAAAAGTACAATTTAAGTAAATCAAAAGATTAATTAATGTACTGTGACTAAAATTGTAAAGTACCAAACTCAGTTTTAAATATTTATTTGATTAATATGAGAATTACTCACCGGTTATGTGCATGCTATAAAGTGGCAATTTTGTAACGTATTGAAAATTCAGTGTTAATTTTTTGTTTTAATGCATATATACAATGTGTTGCATTTTGTATGTTGCAACATTGCATATTATGGATAATAGTATGTATAAGTGTGGTATGCAATAATATGTTAAGAAGATGTTTGTTTGATAGAAAGAAAAGGTTGTGGGCCAATCTTGGAGTTGTTGAAAACAGAACGTCCGATGGCCTGTCTGACGGGTTGAGCCGCCAGACAAGTGGTTCCAGGGAATGTATTTTTGGTCAAAACTCAAAAATTTTCTCAGTGTTTTCCCCTATATCTAGAGGGTGCCAGTCGGGGTGGCCAACGTCGGATGGTCAACGGACACGACAGACAGCGTAGATCCCACTTCTTTTTAACTCTTAAAGTACTTTTTGCCCTTTATTTTACCAATTTCGGGAAAGAGGGTTCAAGAGAGAGGTTGTGGAGTTTTCAAAGAGTTCAATCTTCTCGTGGGGGTTTCATCTAGAAGCCGAGGTTGTACATGGAAAATAATTGCAAATTCTCGATCCTTGAAGCGTGGGGAACGTTTTGAGGTAAGTCTTATCCTTTGTCTCGTTCGTTCACTATTCAAATTAAATTTGATATCGTGCTGAGTAGAGTATTTTTTTCTTTAGGTTTGAATTGTTTCGAGTTCGGGTGATAGATCAAATCTAGAGGGAAGAAGATGAGAAATTGGGGCTTTTAGATGAGAGGTTTCCATGTGACTTCTAGTGTGTATCTAGGTATGGGTAGACTGCAAAATAGCAACATAAACTTGAGTCTATGTAAATGTTTGATAAGTGTTAATTTGAGTTGGTTTTATATTTGGTTCATGCTATTCTTATATGCTTGTTTTCATTACATTATTGTGGTTAGTTTTAATGAAAAGTATATGACCATTATAGCATTGATATTCATTAGTATGCTTTGTATATGGCATTCATAAGCATGTGGACATTGGGAGGTCTTTTTATTTGTTATTGAAAAAGTACTATTTTCGAAATGAAATTGATGTTGAAATAATTTTATTGAGAAGTTGCACTAAATGCTTTGTGGATGGAAATGTAACATATTTTGAGAAGGCTTGATAATAAGCAATTGAGATGGATACGAATTCTGAGAAGTTATGAATACTATTTTAAAATGACTTATTGCTTGTGTCGCATACATATGGGTTGAGTCTTTGATGTTGTTGTTCAGATTGTGTCGTCTTGTATGTGTATTATTGGGAAGGACCAGCGCCTTATTCCGTAGATTAGCATTACTAAGAGAGAGGTGGATGAATGAAGATTTTGAATGGCGTCACTGCGAGAGAGGCAAACCAAAGTAGACGAGACACACGTCCTACAATACTTTGCATTGTTGTCATGCCCTGGAATCCCAAAGGGAAACACGGGGATGTGAACCTTTTAAAAGAAAGAAAAAGAAAAAGAGAAACCAAAATATAAAAGAAATGAAAAGAAAATAATACAAATAATATATCTATGCCCATCGCATCTATCTGCCACTGCAGGACGATCTTATGCACATTCTACAACATGATCAACAACAACATATAAATAAGAACTATGCTAAAAGAAAGGGTGAAAGTCAATGCCAACTCTAGAAAATACATATATACAATGCTGAATAAAAAATAAATCTGTCTATTTACTTATACATCACTACAAGCTGTATGCTTGTGAAAAATAAAGAAAATGGAATGTATACATAGGTTTTTCGTCTCTCATATAGGATCAAGAACCTATCTATACCTTCACCCATTCTACAACACTATAATCTGCTACGCTATCAGAGTGTACTCTAAAATACCATACATAACCCTGTGCTAATACATGTGTGCCAAAAAATTGTAAAATAATGTTCGAGCATCTACTGATACTCTACACCTGCTTGTGCACCTAAAAAATCATGAATATATCTAAGAAGATGGAAAAAGAAATGGACAATTAGCCAAATAACTCCACAACAAAAGAGAGACTAGGCTATATACATTGTGAATGAATGCAATGACAATGCATGATAATCTTATGAACATATATGTAATTATGACCATGAATGCAATGCATGCCCATGCACTTTACCAGGCCAATACTTTAAAAATATTTTTATTGAGACTAGTATCACTACACTTTTATAAATTACTACGGTCGCCACCTACTGGTCACGCGACCGAGCCTTCATTGATTACCACACGCTAGTGATGTAATCAATGGAATAATCCCAGATCTGGTTTCTAGTCTTTTATGGTAAGGCTGTATGATCTTATTGCTAAAATCCACACATTTTATGATTTGAAGCATTATGTCCCAAAAAATGAAAGGAGAATACCCATGCATTTTACTTTATAAAATAATTTCCTTTCAAAATACCACGCCAATGCCATGCCACACCACGCCATGCCACATGAATGTAATGTAATTCATTTAACTACGCATTTTAACATGTTATAATCCACACATTTAACATGATATCAACAATACTATAATCATGATACTAAACTACGCATATAAAGAATTTCGAATTTATTCTCTGCATACGCGACGTATCAATCACATCTAATTCATCTACGCATATTCACGCTATATAATGTATCAATTCACGTCAATTTGTCTAGCATGTACTATACTTAGGTGACGTATCGATCACATCAATTCGTCTATGCATATTCTATGCCTATTAGATGCATCCATCACGTCCAATTCCATCCCCATACACACATCACATTTAAGACATCTTATTCATTCCTACATACTGACAAAGTAGTTAATTTTATATTAAAGTTCGTTGACTATTTTACCTAACAAGCCACTAGAAGTCGTCTTCAGACTTCCTACGTAAAATCCCCAAATCATTTCTTCTTCACCCTACAATTTAATCTAGAAGATGAATGAGAATGACAATGCACCTATAGATGAAAATGATCCACACGTGATAAGGATCAAGAATATCAAATTTATTTTCACATACGAAAGTGCACGAAGAGCGAGGAAATGTAAACAAAAGAAACGAAATACAAAATTTACGTCAAAATATTTGCCTCATCCAATGATAAGCAATCTTCACTATTTAATCGTAACCGAGGTTAGTTGATTTAAGGCCTCAAAGATTGAAAACTTTGGACACCATACCTCTTTCCTCTCTTCTTTTTGGAATGTTTGGGAATAAAATAAAGAAGATAAGTATTGGTCCATGCCATTTAAGTTAGTCAACACAAGTTGGATCGATCCAATAGTACTTGGATTGATCGTTCTGAAATTTTAGATCGATCCAACAAAACTTGGAATGATCAGAGCAACTGAAATTTTGAGTATTCACACATCATGATGAAAACTTCTAAAAACACTTATAACCCCTCATAGACACTATAGAAGTGTCTAGCAACTTCTAGACTGGAATTTGAGTACCCAAAACTCGATCTACGAGACATAACGCGACTACCGCAAACTCCATCCAAACATTGCATTTCTAAGCTACTTGTCACTATCATCCATGTTGCACAACTACGCACCACACATCACATATATACATATAATCCATGCATACTTCACAATAATAATATTATGATATAACGAATAATATTATTATTTAAAATAAAAAATTCATTCGAATTTCAGGGATGTTACAATATATGGCCACCAATATCCCTTGCTGATCGCCCTGTATGCCAGAGATCTCCATCCGATTTGTGCACCACAAGTTCTCTCATGAATATTTTTTTCAGTAGAAATTCCACATCCTTCAAATAAATGCATTTTCGGTATGATTCGATAAAGTTCCAACAATATAGTTCCCTTTTTTCTGACAACCTGAAATTCCCAGCTTTTCATTTTATTCTAATAACATCTCTTCTGTATTCAAGAATCTTCTGCTCCTTGATAAAATTAATGATCACATCTATCTAACATGGTTCTTCCTTCTGAACAGTCAATACATTATGTAACTGTTGCTCAATATTTGGATTTGGTAGGCAATGTATAAGAATCCTACGTTCTTCTTCTACTAAGACCGAAATGGCTAGTATTGCTAGGGAATCTGCATGAGTGTTTTGGGCTCAAACCACTTGTTACATAGAGAATTCTTTAAATTTACTAATTATTTCTATAACTTGTTTCAGGTATTCCTCTATTCTTGCTGTTTTAGCTTGGTATTATCTCGACATTTGCTTAGCGACTAATTAAGAGTCAATGTTTACTTTGATCTTCCGCACCCCCAAATTTTTGGCTATTATTAATCCTAAAATGATTGCTTTGTACTTTGCTTCATTGTTTGTAGTCGGGAACCCAAGTCAAACTGATCTTTCTACGATGTTCCTAAGAGAATCGATGAGGACTTTTGCAATCCCCAATCTATTTTTGTTTGAGGATCCGTCTACAAATAGCTTCCATATTCCATCTGCTAGTCCAAAAATTGAAAAGTTAGGTTCTTATGAAAATTTAGTAATAATGTTAGCAACCACTTAGTATTTAATCACCATTCGGGGCTTGTAGATAATGTGATATGCTCTAAGATCTACAAACCATTTCACCATTCTTCCTGATAAATCTGCTCTCCTGAGTACAACTTGAGTATAAACGATTATAACGTAGGCACAGAAGTATTAAGGAAGCTTTCTTGAGACAACCAAGAGGGCAAATACTAATTTCTCCAATGGGTGATATTGAGTTTCAGATGCCACTAAGGTTTTACTAACAAAATATATGGGCTGCTGCACAAAACCTTCTTTTCTGAATAAAGCAACACTTATAGCATTTTAAGAAATCGTTAAATATAGCACCAACACATCATTAACCCTTGGGATTGTGAGTTTGGGTGATTGTTGCAAATAAACTTTCAAGGTATCGAAGGCTCAAACTTTCTTCCTCCTTTCATTACTGTAAAAAATACCTTGCATTTATCAGCCAACTTACTGATAAACTAGTTCAAAGTTGCAGCTATAAGCTTCTGAACTTCTTTCACTTTTGTTGGGGGTTACTAATTTATAAGGGATTGTATATAGGATGGATTTGCTTCAATTACCCTATGTCGGATGATGAATCCCAAGAATATTCTAGTTCCTACTCCGAAGGTACACTTTGACGTGTTTAACTTCAGCTTATATTGCCGCAATGTTTGAAATGCTTCTACGAAGTCTAATAAGTTTTATCCCTTTTGTTTGCTCATAACAACCATATCATCAATATACCCTCCTATCGTTTTACCGAAGTATGGGGCACAAATTCTAGTGATAGCTCTTTGTTAAGTAGATCCTGCTTTTTTTAACCCGAAGGACATAACGTTGTAATAATAATTTCAAGAAAGACCTCTAAAGGAGGTTGCCTTGTTATCCTACTGATGCATGGGGATTTGATGATACCTAGAGTAGGCATCTAAGAAGCTCATATACAGATCTGTAATTGAAGTATCTACAAGCTGGTCGATCATTAGGAGGGGAAACGGGTCCTTAAGGCAAGCCCTATTCAGGTCAGTATAATCAACATAGATTATATATTTTCCATTCTTTTTTGGTACCATGACAATGCTTGCCAGTCTTTCAGGATAATACATTTCACAAATTGTAGAGGTTGAAAGCAGCTTCTATGAAAAAATTCTAGGAATTTGTGTCTCATCTCCTTTCCATGGTCCCAGGTTTGCTCCTTAACTCCTTGATGTCTCCAGAGCACACAAACTAGAGGAATTACCTTTTCTCGCAGCACCTTGTCATGACTATCTACTATGGTCATTGGTACCTCAAAAGTTGCATTATCCTTCACAGTTAAATTGGAATAGTCGATCACATGAGATGGATATAGCTTATACTTCCTCAACATCGATACATGAAGACTGGGTGAATATTCTCCAATTGTCATGCCAACCGATATGCTAGTTTCCTAACCTTCTTTATGATTTGAAATGGTCCCATAAACCTCGACGAAAGTTTGCCCTTCAAATACTGTACATCTACCATCACGATCCCCCGGTCGACTGTCCCTGATGCTGTCCCAATGTTCATTCCATTTCTTACCCTATACTTGCCTCTTCTGTAGATCAATAACCTCTTGCTCATAAGCCTTCTGCACAGCCAACTCATAAATGGTTGATCCCACAGCAGTCATAATCTGATAAATGAGCGGTCTTAGTCATTGTTTGAACCTTTTCACATGGTCTGCCTTAGTCAAAAGATATTCCATGGAATATTTTGCCAAGGCCATAAAGTCAACCAAATATCTTATCACCATATAATGTTCCTGTAGACACTCAAGAATTTTCGTACTTTGCCATCCTAGTACAACTATGAACAATATCGGTTCAGAAAAGTGCTATTGAGCCTACCCTAATCAACCCGCCAATATCATGTTATTTGGCATAACCTTTCCACCATTCTATAGCCTCATCCTATAAGAACCACAGAGCTATTCTGTCCATGATCAATCCACCAGTTAGCCCCACTATTCGAAAGTGATGCTCTATGTTGGACACCCAAGTGTCTACTCCCTTGGCATTTGTACCCCTACGAAAGACTGGAACTTTGGCCCTACCAATCTCCTTCTGAGCTCTCATAGCTTGATCCATAACTATTTTCTAACCAAGCTGCTACACATCCATAGCGTCAAGTATGGTCCGTATCGTCACAAAAGTCTGTTGGGCCATATGTTGGATTATAAGAGTAGCCAACAGTTTTAAGTCCATCAATACATACGTCGGTGTGACCCCAATACCTCCCACTATTGGTGTATGTACTGGGACTTATTGAGCTGCAGAAATGTTCCCCTAAACTCCTACTGAAGCAACCTCCTTCTCCGAGTGAACTTGCTCCGTTGGGGGAATGTTGGCATGCTCTGTGTTGTGACCACCTTGTACGCTACTGTAACATCCCGAATTTTTTGGGTAATTTTTTTGCAATTTAATAATATTATATAGTCTGATATAATATTATTAATATGTATTTATTTTGGCGTGAAATGGTGTTTGTTATGTTTTTATTAGATTTTAAGTCTCGTGTGAACAATGTGGTGGATAACGAGACTTGAAGACGTGTATATTAGTGATTTATAGTAGTGTGAATAAGTGTGACGTGTTGGATTTGAGATTTGATCTTGGTGGATTTTTAAGTTTGGATAGCGTTAAGTCGTAGTCGTTATGTCATATCGGTAATAAATTAATATCTCTCAAACCATGACTTCGATTGGGGTCTGTATATGTAGTTTGGAAGATATTTCAATTATCTACGAATTTTTTGTTTTGAGAATAATTTTATTTGAGCATAGATTGGTCGAATTGGGGCCCGAAGTGTTAAAATAACTGGTTTATTAGATTCGTTATGACACCTGATCGGTATTTCGGCTATATCTTGAAAACTATAACTCCGATTGAGGCTTATAATATAGTATCAGAAAGCTATTTCATGTATCGAAAACTTTATATTTTTTCCAAAAATTTAATTCGAACCGGAGGATGGTTAAAAAGTGGCTCGAAGCATTCAACAAAAAAAGTGTCAGAAGGCGTGATACCAGTTCATATTTTGGTCATATCGCTCAAATCGTAACTCCATTTTGTGCTACAAACGTCATTGAAAGATGATTCAATTATCTACAACTTTTATACTTTGATGAAAATCCAATTCAAGCGTAGAGTGATCAAAATAGAGCCCAACGTGGCGATGACAATACCACCAAATTTATGGGTCCTACTGGTTTGAACTTTAAACACTTTTTATGTATATATATTTACACACACACACATACACATACGGTCACAGAGGCTAGCGGAGAAGAAGAAGAAAGTGTGGTGCAGCTCAACATACAATAAGCTAGGGTATTCGGAAAATTTCCAAAAAATCATATTCGGGATCCTCGCGTTGTAGAGCTCAAGATAAGGTAAGTTTATTTACTCCTCTTGCTTGTTTACATTTTCTCCATTCGGGGACTTTGTGAGATTAAAATTCATATTATCGTTCACGTAATAAATGGAGTATTTTACCCTTTAGATTTATATTGAACCGAAGTCGTTTGCTAGCTCGATTCGGAGATTGAAGTTTTGAGGGGGTTTTATAATTTTGGGGCGATTTCATCTAAATTTTCCCATCGTTTGGCTTTGAGGCATATACGCTTTTTACTCACCATTATTTTGTCTACATATTGGTATAAAATATATCATTTCGTTTTCTCGGAGGCGATACCTCGATTCCCGTGCATGTATCGTATGTGAAATTTTATTTGATATTCTTGTTCACCATTATGAGATGAAGACTTTTATATCTCAAAGTTTAATGATTTGATTTTTTTTTTGATAGATCAAATCATGAGGTGAAGAAGATGAATATTTGGGGCTTTTGTGTAGAAAGTCTCGAGAGAGCTTTTGTCGCCTTTGTAGGTACGACAGACTTTGAACGCTACTCTATCATGGATCATTTGTATATATATTAACATGTTGTTAGTAGTAGTATATCATTTGGTTTTTATGGTATCAATATGATATATGGAGTAGAAGTTAGAAGCTTAGTTATACAAATAAGTGACGGTATGATATATGCTTATACTTGAAATGTGAGTTTTCCTAGTAGTCTTCTTACATGTATTTTATATGTTGAAGTTATGCTATATTATATGAAGTAGAAGTCGAGTTCTTGATTGGCTGAAGTTATATATATATATGGAGTAAAGCATACGTAGAAGTAGAAATGAATTACCTTGATA
>MKEJ01015528.1:0-10319 GCA_001753735.1 Embelia ribes
CCAATTTCATGAGTTTTGGTGAATTAGGGTTAAAGTAGTGATGAACATCCCGATGAATTAGGGGTTAAGACTTACCCTCAAAACAACTAGGATGAAACAAGGATTCCGAATCTATAGTTAGTTCGTCTCTTGGAGTTCTCATCTTGGATTGTACAGGTTTTGAGTTGAGGGTTTTTCCTCTCTGCTCTCCTTTTCTCTCTTCGTTATAAAAATAATTGAGCGTAAGTTAAACAGAGAGAAAGAAAGCAAAAAGTAATTAACTTTCCTATCCACTTTCAACTTTATTATAATTTAGCCCCAATAGTTTACTGTTTATTAAAAATTAATATCTTTTTTTTTATTTATAAGGCCTATCACACAACAACACCATAAGCACCAGGGTTAGAAATATGGTTAATAGAATTAAGCAATGAAATATGAGAATGAGAGAAATAAGAATAAGAAAGAAAGCTAGAAATATAATATACCATACTAGTAGCTGCAAATGGGACAACAGTTAGCGCGTTCGAGTTGGAAGGTAAGGCAAGCCAATCAAAGTCAGTTAGATGGCTAGGTCTTTTTGTGTTGTGTTTGAGGTGCGAGGGACGTGGATATAGTTAGATCTAGATAGGATGGCTCTCGGGGCGGGGTCCTGCACCAGGAAAATGATTAGGCCATAAAAGTGTATAAAATAAGTACATATAATTGAGCTTTTAGGTCATTTATATAACTACTTAGCATATAAAACTCGTTATATTTTGGTATTATGCATTTTTATAATAATTGCAGGTATATGATGCTAAATATGATGATTTAAGGTAAGAAAGTAAATTCTCATGTAATATGATACCAATTATAATGTTTAGACGATAGTTTGAGTTTTGAAATGTCAAGAAATGAGTTTTACAAATTACTAAGCAAACGATTTGATCACCCGTTCGTTGAAAGTATTTCTTAAACCAAATTTTGATGAATTTCTGGGACGTTTTGGGGTAGATGTTGCTATCAAATTGTGTATAGTTGGAAAATTTATTGAATTATCTTTCCAACGATTCAAACAAAGTTCAATTCGGAGTTTTCTACAGCAAGTTATGAATTTTTTTTATAAAGTAGTGCAGTGTTGTTAACTAGTCAACTATGACGAATTTAAGCACAACACATAATTTTTATTATTATTTTATTCCAACAATATGATATGAAATAAATCCAATAGTTTATATTTAATCCTAATCTTTTGTAGAGGCTTATAACCCTAGCCTCCTTTGTATTTTGGGAACATCATTCATTTTTTTTTTCTTTTATCTTTCTTTTCTCTCCAATTTCGGAGATTTAGAAGAGGGTAATTGAGGAGGCTGTGACAACTCCATCCATTGTTGTTTTCTTCTTCCATATCATTGTGAGATTATTCCACTTTTCTTTTTTGATTAATAAAGCTTTGTTTGATTTATTTTTAATTATGATCTTTGCTGAGAACATTTTCATTTGAGTTTTTAATTATTGTTTATGTTATTTTAGTTATGAGTAGTTAATTTCTTTTCTTCCGTAAGGTGGGAAAGATAGTTAGTTTATTTCTAATGAGTAGTAATTAAACATGATTTATAATATGGACCGGAACTAATTATTATTAATTCTAGAATTTTTAATCTATCTAGTCTGCCTAATAATCGCTTACATTAGTTATAGCATATGATAATCACCCAATGACACTCTAAGTTGAAATAAACCAAATTAAGCATACTAGTGAGTTAATAATTAATTTACGGAGGGAGTTATTATACATGACGTTCAATACATATGATTTGATGTACGAGACTATACTGGATAATACTAGGGGCGTGTCGCTTTTATTTATTAATTTTATCTTACTTCTTTAGTTTAGAATCTAAGTTTCCCAAAATGTTATAAGTTTCCCGTGTTTTATGAGTTTGTTAATTTAAATAATTGCTAATTGGAACTGAAACTGATTAAGTGGATTGAACTTGGTGAGCTGAATTAAGAATTTGAGTTCCCTAGAATTTGATATTTGGTCTTACTAAGAAAATTGCAATCGTCCTTAATTTACTTACTAGGTAATTTTTTCGTGTGAATTTAGGAATCGATCATATATACAAGACGTTATTGCTTTTTTATTTTCTATCATATATGAAATAATCCTTTATCTTAGATGTATACTAAGACAATTTTTTTAGTGAACAAAATTTTATTGTTTAATTAGAATATAATGAATCAAATATCATATGTATTTGTATAAATGATATTGAGATCAAATAATCGATTAAGGTCATGTGTTGTGTTTCCTTTTAATTGAGCCAGAACATAGCAATACGTTTTCTTTTTTTTGAAGATGTTATAACAACTATTTTAGATAAATTAATTTGAGAATTGTCAACTTAAATATCTAAATATATAGTATTATCTTTTAGTAACAAATGTGCAAGTTAATATTAATTAAATATATTTTTGGGTATTATCTTCACTTGTATGGTGACTTTTGCTATAAATGTGCAACTTGAATATAAATTTTTGGCTTTTTGCTACAAACCTACAAGGTGAAGAACTTTCTTGAAATTAAAAGTATATGAAATACGTTGACCAATTCGTAATTTTAAATGAGTAGTTAGATGTATAGTTTTTACCTTCGCATCATTTTGTAGGTATGTATAGGTGATGATTTTTCATCCTTAGTATGAACGAAAAAACACCTTATTTACTTAAGAAGTGGCACATAATGACGTGTTAGTGATTTGCTATTATATATGGCTTATATAATTAATAGGAGATGCTATTGGTCGTGGGGAACCTATTAATTAAGACAAACTTATGCAATTGAGAAAATAAAGCTGTTAAATGGATATATACCAAAATAAGAGATTGGTAATTTTTTTTTGACAAAGTCATTAACGCCCCAACAAAAAAAAAAAAAAAATTAGCCACTAGTGAGCACAATGTAGTAGGACATAACTCATTTCAATTAATTCTAGTAACATATCAATTTATTATCACTATCCAATTGGACTGTGCAACATAATTTTGGATTAAAATGTTGCGTCCCTTTTGTTTTCCATTTCATTGACTATTATATTATTTAAAACCGGCTAAAACAAAAAACTTACTTTCACTAGTTAACACCTTACCTACATACGTGAATCAATTCGAATTGTGTCTTCATCAATATACACCAAAGAATCTAAAACGGCGAAAGAATTAAAAAAAGGGGTAATTTCTGGGTTTTTTTTCGATGATCTGTTGTATGTATTGGAATGAAATGAGAGCAACCGTTAGTTTTAATGTTTTATATATTCTTATGAAAATTTCTTGTTAGCATTGGAGAATGAAGTGTTAGTATCTGACCCTTTAAAACTTCGTTACACTGGGATTATACAAAATAATTATCCACTCAGCAAAAACAATTTGTCGATTGTCATTTGTAATGCAAAAACCCCAAGAATTGCTTTTTTTAATTCTTTTGATCGTTTGATTAGCTTTCGGTTTTCAAAAGCTGAAAACTAGTTTGGTTGACGGCTTTTAAAATTCAGTTTTCAAATTTTGAATTTTTTTAGAAGAGTAATTCTGAAAATTCATTTTTCTTACTTTTTAGTTATTCAAACTTTAGTTGAAAATCAATAATAGACCGTATTTAAACAATGGATGTACTTACACTTACATTCTTATTTATATTTATAACTTAATTTTTATATCTTGAATCCTACTAAAAATATCTTTTTTTAAAACTACAATATATGATAATTGTAATTTATTTATATTTAAAAATTAAAAAATTCCCTCATCTATTATAAATTAATATTCTAATTTTTTTTAATTAAAAATATCATAAAAATTCTAAAAATTTATTTTTTTTTTATAAAATCATAAACTATGATAACAAATATTTCATGAAATAAATGGTGTACATAGAATATACTTATTTTGCTCTACTAATCTATGTTAGTGAAGCTAAAAAATGAATAATTTATTGAAAAGTTTTAAAGATAGAGTAAGGGTTTAGATGAGTTGAATCATGGTGTATGATTTTTAATTTTTTGTGGTGATTCAACTTAATATTACGTATAAATTTATATTTTAAAAATTATAAATATGTGTTTTATTTGTAGCGTATAATATATATATATATAAATATATATATATATATATATATATATTGTACAAAATAATGAGCAAACTAAGGTTTAAAGTTTTCCAATTTTACAGTTTGAAAGTCAATTTTCAAAAATTATTGCCAAATAAACTTTTGCATATAACAAATTGGGTTATGAAAAAATCTCAAACGATAGCATTTAAAAATTGAAAACAAAAATACTAAACAAACAGGCCTTGTTGTACCCTGCTCATTCCAAGAATGTTTAAAAGCCTATTCTCAGATTACTATCTAGCTCAAACTCTTTAAAAACATGAAACATTATCCCAGCAATCAACACAGAAGGAAGATAAGAACCATATCTTGGATTTGTAATGTCGCTCCCCGAATCCCGTATAACCTGGGAGGCGAACTATTTTCCCTTTTTAAAAAAAATAAAAAGAAAATATATAGTTTTAAAGAAAAAAAAATGAAAAGGAAAGCAATGTTACTTCACAAATCTATTCAACTCATTCTACAACATAATAAAACTTAGAGTACATAATTTAAATGTATGCATAGCCTGCATACAATTTTTATATCAATTCAAAAGTAAACGCCATGTTTATAGAAATAAAACGAGTTGCTTGTTTCATCAACACCATAATAATATATTACAATTTGTTATTGCCTAATACAATACTAGTCACTTAAGGTGACAATAAGAAATAATACAAAAATATAAGTCTACACATTCGCTACATTATGCCTCGAAATAATATACAATATGAATAAGGAGGCTACAATACAAAATAACTACATCGTCTATAGTTCCAAAAATATGTACGTGAATCTGACAGTAGCTTTAACAAGATCCGTCACCTATCTTTACTCCTACAACACAGTTATTATACAAAATATGGAAGAAAAATATACAAGTTAGCCTGTTAAATAACACAATAAACATGATGCTATGCGGTGTTAAAATGTGAAAAATGCAACATATAAGAATGGATGCAATTCAATGCCTATGCAATGTAATCTCAACACCGTTCGACACCAACACCGACACCACTCGACACAACAGATAAAGGTGGGTGTCACGCCCCGAATCTAGTAAAACAAGGAGACACGAGCCTATTCCATTTTTAAATAAAAGGAAATGAAAAATATGTAGTTTTAAAGAATGAAAATAAAATGGGATTTACTTCTACTTCACTTCCCTCTACTTCATATTATATAATATAACATTAATCCTTCATCAGAGTACGCAAAATAATAAATAGCATACGTATGATATGAATTTATAAGTAAACACCTCATTTACAACGACAATCAAGCTGCATGTTTGAACAAAATAATAAAATATATATAACCTGAGTCTACATAAAATATATTATATTTTTGTTATATCCAGAATAACCTAAAGAGCAACAACAAATATAATGCAAAAAGCAATCTACTACAACATCTCAACTTCAAAATAAAAGTACAACTTATATTTAAATATATCACTTCTAAGGCCAAAATAAACTAATATGAGGTTGGTCAATACAAAATGTCAATTACAACTTCATCTTAAAAAATATATACATCAATTATAAGATATCTCAATGATGTTTCTCGTTAGCCTCTACACCTACAATAATATTAGAATATAAAATAGGAAAAAAATATACGAGTTAGTATACTAAATAATACGATGCATGTGATGCTATGCGGTACCATAAAATGTAAGTATGCCACATGTAACATGAATCCAATGTAACTTTAATGCAATGTAATATGGCTTTGACTTCAACTTCTAGACTTCTACATCTAAAAATTTAGGATTTGCGTCTAAATTTCTTTTCTTCAAAAATAAAGTTCTTTCGCAAATACTCTATAAATCATTCCCATCGTGGAATGTTTATTGCTAAATCCCTAATCAGGTTTCAGGACTTTCACGGTAGGGCGTTAAGCTCTCACTTTGCTTTCTTCTAAACATTTCGCGAATTCGACACTAGTCCCAATAGGAAATGGAAAATGACTCAATACTATTCATAAATAATATGTAAACTTCCTTCAAGAATAAATCATATTCAAACTTCAAATTTAACTTCACTTCATAAGCTTCTTAAAAACTTCGTAAAACTTCATAAACTTCGTAAATTTTGTAACTTCGTGAAACTTCGTCTTCACTAATAAAATTGAGTATCGCACCTTTATAAATACATAAATTTTCTTTCTTTCACTTCTTTTGAAAATTTCATTTTCAAAACTTCAAATTCTTCAAGAAAATTCAATTTCAACTTCTCTTTTGCCAAAAGAATGTCACTTTTCTTCAAGATAGATATAATACTATTTCAATGAATTAATGACAACGTATATGATCAAATAATTCATTCAAATTCAATTTATATTTCAAGCTTCATATAATCAACTTTAAACAACCAATTATTCATCTCGAATTTACTTCATAAAACATACTTCATACTTCATGAATTACCTCAAACAACTACAATTCAACTCCAATTAATTTTATCATATCAAACCCTAACTTTATAAAATTTACACGTAAAATACACATTAGCTCACGTGTATATTGTTATTCTATAGACTATTCATACCTGCAACCTCTTTAATTTTGTTGTCTACTCATACTTCACACAACGCTAGACAACACCCGAAAGTTTTACGTCAAAAAGCCCCAAATCTCCACTTCGTCACCTCGAGGTTTGATATAATAAATGAACACGGACCAACCTAAACCTATATACAAAAAGGATTTACTCAATACGAGGAACAAGAATATCAACTTTAATTTCATGTACGAATTAGGCACGTAAATCAAGGTATGATGAAGCAATGAGAAAAAGATTGTGACTTACCACAAAACGTTCTCTACACTCCGAGGATGAATAATCTACACTTAGAAATCATATTTATTATCAGGAATGAGATGAAATCGGACTTCAAAATTTTGAAATTTTTGTGCTCCCGTTTCTCTCTCTATGCTCTAATTTTTGACAAAAGAAAATAACCCAAAAAGTGTTATTCCATGCCACTTATATTAGTAAAAAAAATCAGTTGGATTGATCCAATCGCTATTGGATTGATCAGTTCTAATATTTAGATCGATCCAACAACTAGTTGGATCAATTGGACCAACTAGAATATTAAGTCCTCCCAACTCAAGACAAAAACTTCTAAAAATACTCGTAATCACGACTATACACTAATAGAGTGTTTTGCAAGTTTTAAAATATCGTTTGAGTGTCTAAAACTCAATTTATGCAACTTTACGCAACTACCGGCAAACTCCGACACAACACCACATCTAATCCACTTCGCATCATGAAATCCTACTCTTGCATTCCTCTCAGAATGTTACAACACCCTTCTATGTCTCTACAACACATGAAATGTTATCCTAGTACTATAGTGCAGATACTTATACCTATAAAAATGCAACATCTCATAAAGCCCCATATCGACACAATGCCAACACTTCAACATTATGTTATATTGTTATGCTAATGAAGCATGTGAACGCTAAATAATAGAATTATTTATTTAAAAAAAATTCACGGCATTTCCAGGTCGTTACACTGTGCATTTAAGGTACGTCAAAATAAATTATATTTTCTTACTCCTCATCTCGTGTAGATCATTTTCTTGTATAGTTTTGATTCGATCCGATTTAATTGGCTAGATCAAACCAAGGGAACTAGTCAGGGTGATTTGAGGCTTTTTAGTGTAGTTTTTTGGGAGGGTTTCAGGAGGCTTATAAGGTGCGAATAGACCATGAAATCTACTATAAAATTGAAGGTTTGTGTGTATGTGACATGGTGACATGTCTAGGGCTCAGTTTTATTTTGGTTTCATGAATTGATATTGATAACATGTTGATTCATGTATGAATTATTATTTGGCATTGAACATATATGTAGGAGTATGTTTATGTTCATTTTATTAATTGGTATGGAATATATATTAATGGGAGCTTGGTTAGGCTCATTTATTATTCGGTTTTGAATATATTCATGGAGAATATTCATGTTCATTTAACAATGCAGGTATGGAAAATATACACATGACAGCATGATTATATTCAATAATTATTTGGCATTGAATATTAAATTGGACCATTTTCATATTCATTCAACATTTACATAATGTTGTTCATTGGGCATGTTCATATACATTCACTATTTGGGAGTTGGAATCATGCGCTGAATATATCACTGGATAAAAAAGACATATGCATTTGGGGAATGTGGTTTTAGTCTTTTATATTTCTCTTTGGGACAAGGGTCAATTTTTTTACAACTAAATTCACTACTAGAAAAAATTGGAACAACAATGTCATTTTCCATTGCTATTTCCATTCTTGATAACCTTACAACAAAATTTGCAATGGAAAAGTTGTCATAGCCGCTGAGGCAGTAGTTAAAATTTTCCTAGGGATTTTGCGACAGACACAGATCGTTCGTTGTAAAAGCCATTTTTAAGTGGATGCCCTATTAAAATAATATTAACAATGTCTGTTGCTACCGCCATTGCAACATAATATAATTTAATTTAAATTTTTTTAATATTCATTGCTAAAACTATTGCACACTTGGTAATGTAATCAATCATAGGCCCGACTTGTGTATGCTACTAATATACGGAGCTGTCAATAACGCTCCCTGCGCAGGTTTCTCGGTTCTCATGGTAAGGTGTCAGGCCTTCTCCTAAGTTCCTCCATATACGTAAGGCTAATAAACAAATATGTCATTGATGAACAAGTCCATGAATACCGCCAGGGCATTAGTAAGATCGAAAGGCATAACAAGGAACTTGTAATACCTGTAACGAGTACGAAATGCAATTTTTGGAATATCCTCAGTCCGAACCCGTAATTAGTGATACCCTATATGTAGATCAATCTTATAAAAGAACTACGAACCCCGCAGTTGGTCAACAAGATTATAAATCCACGGTAAATGGTGCTTATTCTTGATAGTCACCCGGTTCAACTTCCTGTACTCGATACACAATCACATCGACCCATATTTTTTGGCACAAACAAGGCCGAAGTGCTCCAAGGCAAAGTGCTAGTCTGAATAAACTTCTTCTTCAAATCTTACAACTACTCCCACAATTTTTCATATTTCTTCAGAGCCAAACAATAGGGAATCATCGAGTAGGTTTACTCCCCAGTACAAAATCAATCGTAAACTTTACCACTCATACAGGTGGGAGTCTACTAAGATCCTCTGGAAAGACATTAGAATTCACAAACGATAGGGGGAAACTTCTCCCCTGAATGTACTTCCTCCGAAAATATAAGACTAGCTAGCATAACCACCAGATTAGACCGTGAATGATGAGTATAAGGAAAAGAGCATGACTTTCCCCTTGATAAACAACATTAATCCCCTCAAGTTTTCATCGAAACCCTTCTTCGTTCACATTCAAATACGGCATGGAAATGTGACAACCAATCCATACTGATAATAAAATTAAATCTCAACATATCAAAGATAATAAAATTATATACAAATAGATGATCCGCAATAGAAAGTTCATAACCCCGACAAACACTATCTATATAAATAATATCCCCTCCCGGAGTATCAACAAAAATAGGTTAATCCAAATGTGAAATGGACAAATCGAACATTCTAACAAAACGAGATGTAATAAATGAACGAGATGCACCCGTGTCAAATAAAATATGAGTCCATGTGGAAAGAAAATGTAATATACCTTGGATAATTGAAGGCTCGACCACATCCGGAGCCTGTGGCACACCATATGCTCGATCCTGTGAAGTCTGTCCCTGCTTAAATCCACCCCAAGCACCACCTCTACCCTGGGATATTCCCCGAGATGTCCCTACACCCTAATAACCACCCTGAAACGAGCCCGAACCACGATAAGAGGAAGAGGTGGTGGAGCAATATAAGGCTGCCTAGGAGCCTCTATCGAAGGAAAAGACTGGGTGGGTCTACTAGAGCTAATAAGAATAGAAAAGCTCTCGAGACACCGACACTGCAGAAGACCTTATTGCCATAACCACGACAAAAGGCCTGGAGGCAAACTGTCTAGACATGTCCCTCGGCACTACATAGGCGACATGTTAGGGGATACATACAATCCAAAGATAAGTGGTCTAGTTGACCACAAGTGTAACATGCCAAACCCGAAATTGTCAACCCCAAAGATCCAAACCACATAGGCGAATACTGCCCTAAGAAGAAGATGAAAAAGCCTGTAATATCTTGGACATTTCCTA
>MKEJ01015544.1:0-12497 GCA_001753735.1 Embelia ribes
AAATGTCATGGAAACAAAAAGTATGGAAAAAAAATTTAATTGATGCGCTCATGATTAAGAAAATATGGATATATAGTAATATTCAAACACAATATAAAAAAATATAATTTATCGTAAAATTTTAAATATCAAAGAAATAAAATTATGAAAAAAAATTTAATCGATGTGTTTATGATAAAAATATAGATATATACAAATATTCCCTTCACATGCATATTTATTATACTAAATTATTAAAAAATAAAATTTTAATATGATAAAATAAATTTTAAAGCTTAAAACTAAATTATAATCCAACAACTATGTGAAATTATATAATATTTGCATATATAAAGATATACGAAGCAATTTATTATTATTTAAGACAAATCAAAAACAAAAAATTAAATTAAAAAGTATTTTGTTCTAGAGAGTATCAAATAAGCAAAAATTACCTATTTGTGGATATATATAGAGAGAGAAAGAGAGATTTGTACAGAGCAAAAGTGAATTATTTGATACTCCAATTCAATAACAAATGATGACGGTACATTTTGAGAAAAATAATATGAAATTACATTGAATGTTTGTAATGCCCTAGGATTTCTAACCATCCCCGAGTATACTACTAATGTCCATACATCACATCTCATGGAATAAAACAAAGAATAGTATATAATTTTATTATGAAAATTGCTCCAACGATATATAAAACAACCACAATCCAACAGGCCTTATTATCATATTTATGGCCATAAATCATAATTCAAAATAAATGAAATGAAAATACATTCTATATCATCTCGACTTGTGGGCCTACATCTGTTTGAAAAGGTAAAAGTACTAAAACAAATGTAAATACGATAATTCCCAAGGGAGCTCCAACCTGTCATAACCACGATTTTCATGACTTCTAGCCCCAGGTTCCACTTGGCATTATCATGCAATATGATAATAGAAAAACCAACCAAGCAGGCACGAGTTAGAAACTGGAATACAATTCTAAAGAAAGGAAGAATGTATGAGAATATAACTTGTGACAACATCAAGAAAGTATAGAAAAATACTATACAATATCAACAATAAATGTAGTAATACAGCTGACCACATCACAACCATCAAACCAAACATCATGACCAAATACCAAGATATATAGTCTTCTTACATACTATTAGCCACTCAAAGAGGGTCAAGACATGAGTACTCATAAGAAATAACCAACACAAACTCTGTGCGCTATGACCAACATGGAATATACACTCCTTCGTATGTCACGACCACATGGGAATATTCATTCCTCTGCGTGTCATGGCTATTGCGGAATACATGTCCTCCGCGTGCCAACAACCATAAATGCATATATCATAGGAAATTGGAGTATACAGTCTTACTCCTTAACTCTAGCACTGCTATGCTTATACTCTAGACGAGGTGTAAGACATTCAATTTGTTTGTCATTCACTGACCTGTTTTTTTTTCATCTTATACTTCACTTGCATTCAATTTATCAATTGTATCAATACAAGGTATAAATTATTGGAGTAAACAAGCTTACTAGCAAGATCAAAGATATAGAACAATAACCATGGAGTAACCAAGCTTAATCCTTACACATACAACAGTCGTACCTATGTTCTAATTGACATGTATGACACATAAACATTCCATCGTCCACCTAATCATGTTGTTTCAATTTAGCATTCAATGCATTAACTTCTAATCTTAGGTTTACGAAGTAACATCTAAATAACAACATGGTAATCAATTTGATCAAGTTCTTTTCAGTAATATAACAATAACAATTTACATTCCAACCTTCCCACGACTACGAAATCTAATACACATTAATTCATAAAGTATTTCAGGGTTTGCATCCTTTCGAATCTTTCATAACAACATCTAAATGAATATCTTGCATTTATGTCCAAACAAATCCATTACAACTATAAGAAGAGAAAATATGATCATGAACATATCAATTCAATGTACGCCCCACTTACATACGGTTTGACAATTAAGTAAATTTTTTCTATCATAAAATATTAATAACGACCATCCATCTTACCAATTAGATGTACATTTACATTCCCTTATACTCATTCAAACTTCTAGTTTCATAGAAAATATGTTCAGACATTAAGGAATTGGGAAGAAACACCACCTGTTCATTGTAAATATCTAATACGCTGAAGGCCTAATTTTAATAAATTACTTGGAAATTTTGAAGATCTTTTCCTATCAAATTGTATGGTTGGAAATCTCATTCAATTATCTTTCCAAGGTTCAAACAAAGCTTAATTTTAAGTTTTCTAGATAGAGATGTGATCTTTCTTGTGAAAGAGTGAAGAGTTGTCCAACCGATAACAGTTCAAATGGTTCAACTGCTATAGTTCAACTATTTAACCATTTGAACGGTCCAAAATACAGCTCAAATGTTAGCCCGCAATAGGCAAAGTACAGTTTTGAAAAATATCTATTTCTTTCAATTTTTTCGCAGCAAACAACACCTGATTCACATAGAGGTTTCAATACAAATCAAAGACTTCCTCCCAAGAACCTCAAAAACAAATCCTAGCACCACCACCCGAATCATTTGTACACATGAGATTCCTACACGAAATTTATCAAAACCTCATTATTGGTGATAATCTCAACACCAATTAATCAGTCTAGCAAGTTTCTAACGAATTAGGGCTAGGGTAGATATGAATCATTTGGAGAATTGAGGGTTAAAACTTACCTCAAAATGACGAAGGCTGTAACGTACTGGAATATCTAATCACTCCCGAGTATGCTAAAGGTTCCACCATCACATCAAATACTGAATAAATAACTAACATTTATGAAATAAATGTCAAACTCCTCCCAAATAGAAATAACATCCACTATCAATTTGGCCTTAATAAAAATTTCATGGCCTACACCATTATTCAATAGAAATAAAATAAATAACTCATCCTGGCCATAAGCCTACAATTGTCTAAAAAACATGCTAAATCTAGTACTGAATGTAATAAAAGCTATAATTCCCGAATGAGCTCCAACCTGTCCTATCCACAGTCCTAGGTACTGCTTGGCGTTTTCATGCAAAACGGTAGAAAAATCCACCAAGCAGGTACGAGTCAGAAACAATTCTACAATTCTAATGAAAAGTGTAGTGTATGATAATATAGTATGTGACATCAATAATAAATGTAAAGAAAGTATAAAAGTATAAAAATACGTAAAAATTGTAAAGTTCAACTATAACTACCCATCCAATCATTCTACAAGACATCGCTACCATCTATCGGGATATACAGTCTTCCCACATCCTACCAACCACATGGAAACTATATTTCCAATGTCAACGACTACACAATGGATCAAGGAATGGGTACTTATGTAATACGACCACCATAAAGAAGTGTGTGCCAACAGCCACCACAAAAAAATTGTGTGCCAATAGCCACCGCAGGAGATCTGTATACCAACGACTACCGCAAGAAACCTGCGTGCCAACGGGTACCAAAGAAAGAACCTATGTGCCGATCGCCACCACAGGAAGAGCCTGTATGCAAACGACCACCACGGAATGGATATTTCTCCATATACCAACTACTCTAGTCTTATACTTCTAAAAATTTTAGGGGTAACTTGTCCTACTCCTTAAATCCATCACAGTCATACCTACGCTCAGATACAAACTCGTAAGACGTGCCAACAGTATTGATACATCATTCAATTATTCAGTTTCATATCTTAAATTGGCATTAACTAGTTAACGTCCATGTACAACCAAGTTCAGCTATTTGTTTAAGTTGTAGTCATGATAATTATTTAGAATTTTGATAAAATCTCTAAAACCGTAAGTCCGATTGAGGCCTATGATGTACCGTTAGAAAGATATTTCATTTATTTACAATTTTTGTGCTTGAAAAAAATTTAATTCAAAGGTTGTAAGGGTCAAAATAAAGCCCAGTATGCTCAGATCGCCAACAGAACAACAGAAAATATGACAATAATTTGGTATTTTGACAATATTTCTCAAACCCTAAATCTTATTGAAGCTTATGATGTGTTGTTGGAAATATATTTTATTTATCTACAAGTTTTGTATTTTGAGAAAAATTTTATTTAAAAATAGAGGGGTCAAAATAAAGCTTGAAATATTCAGAAAATACCCCAACAACACCAATGGAAAGAAAAAGAATGGAGAGATTGGGAAAAGGAAATAAGTTTCCTTTCAAGTTTGGGCTTATATCAGTTTAGCCCATCTATTTCGGAAAGTGAACAAATCTTATCCCATTAAGATAAATAGGGCCTTATAAAGACGGAGAGAGGATCCCAAATCTACGGTTAGATTGTTGAGCAAAACATTTCTTCTCTCGGATCGGATAGATTTCCCTCAATCCGTTCTTTTCCCTTTTTCTCATATTGTCTCTCTCTTTCTGTGTTTGATATAATGTAATATGATAATAGAATGTAAATATTTTCTAGAAGCCATTAACTTGAAATAATAGGTTTAGTGAAACTATACTTTTGGTCCTTAAGAGGGCTTTAGAGCATTTGTATCAAATTACCTTAATAGATTCTCTAAAATACAAAAAAAAGTGGACTCTTTCTTTATTTTACAGAATCTCTATTTATTATCTTCTGCATAAGTTTATCAAACCCTCAATTACTTATTTTAGGTAACCACTAGGTAATCTGATGTGGATTAAGAAAATAATATTTGATTAGTTCTTAAAATTGTATTAATTAAGAATATAATGCGTCACATTTAAGTTATTTATCTTGTACATATTGTGTGAAACTTGTTATATTTTGGCATTACAAGGTTTGATTTATTTGATACAGATAAAAGGCTTAATTGGAAGTTTTATGAGGCATTTGATACAACAGTGAAGATGCATAGATTTTCAAGACTCAAGGTGACGATTCTGGACCATTGGAAGACTTGCAAATAAGTAAAAGTAATAAAAAAAGTGCAAAAGAAGGAAGCTAGAAAGTTTGCCAATTGATCGATTCAAGTGCACTTGGATCGGTCCAAAACTATAAACTGATCGATCCAACTGCTGAATCGATCCAACTGCTTCCGAAATAGAAACTTATTCTACAATTTAAAAAAATAGAGTTTTAGGAAGCTTTATATATAAACAAATCAGGAAACTCCAAATTAGGCAACTTTTAAATATCATAAAAAAGATTAACCCTATTGTTTAGATTTAGTTTTCATTCTATTCTTTTCTATTATTTTTGGAGGAGATTTGTGGAGATTCAATAGTTCAATTAAAGTTTGTGAGTTGTTCTTTTATTATTTAACTGGTTCATTTTTTATTATTGTTTTTACATATTGTTAGTTATTTTATTTGCGTAGTAGAAGTAGTAATCATTAGTTTTTGTAATTTAGATTCGTTTATTACTGCTTTAGTTACAGTTGATCATCATTATTATTCGTTTATATTTTTTGATTATGGATTGATATTCAATTATTGTTATTTTCATTATTAATATGCTAGGCTAGGGTACTTTTCTTGCCCAGGGGATGAAGATGATTTAACGGATTCGAATTAACTATAATTAATGAGTATGTTTTCATAAACTTAATCTAAAAATTGAATTAGTCTAAAATTTAGATTTTTTAACCTGTCTGAATTCCTTAGAAATTGCATAGTCATAGTTATGGTGTCTAACGATCACCCAATGACACATTAAGTTGAAGTAAACTAGAACGATACACATTGGTGATTTTTCAGATTAACAATCTTTTGGAGCTTATTAATTAGGTCAATTAGGAAG
This sequence comes from Embelia ribes, assembly GCA_001753735.1. Classification (NCBI taxonomy): domain Eukaryota; kingdom Viridiplantae; phylum Streptophyta; class Magnoliopsida; order Ericales; family Primulaceae; genus Embelia; species Embelia ribes. Next base: position 5,761 of record MKEJ01015544.1, read on the forward strand.
AAAAAGTTAAATAATTGGATTCTCCATACGGGCAAGATCTTGATTATTATCGTTAATTCGTACTTATTTCGTGCTATTAGTTATTACCGTTAATTTGTATTTTTACGTCTTTTTAGTTTAGTTTAATTTACTCAAAATAAAATTAAACAAACCCAAAAAGTTTAGGAGTAGTTTAATTTAACAAATTGCATTGTCTAGATTGAAATCTTAAAAATTGAATTGTGTATTAGATTGATTTTAACTATTTCTAGGATTAGTAGTTAAGTATTTATGGGATCAGTAGGAGTACTTGAGCTTGATACTCAGTACTTATCGAGATAAGACTACATCATTCCCTAGTACCCTTGTTATGTTCTAAATCTCTGCGTTTAAGGAGAGGTCAAGTTTTTGGCGCCATTACCGGAGACTCCCCAAACGAAGTGCTGAAAATTTTGTCAAAGCGCATTCGTTTTCATGTTTCTCAATTCTTTTCATTATTTTCCTGCACTTAGTAATTAGTGGGATCCTAAAATTCCACCAGTTACTAGACTGCAAAAGCAGCTCTTGGAAATCAAGACCGAATAGTATCTATCGACACCTATCATAGAAGACCGAAATGATCAGTTACAACTCTCATCGGTGGGAGCTGCAGCGCTAAACAATCCAAACAGTAACAACAACCAAGGTAACCTTGCCCCAAGGTAATCTTGATCTTGAGGAGGATAATGGCCCTCCCGCTGACTTTCAAAACCCAGGGTATGTGGTTAATATAAATCCGGAGTAATAGGTTGCATATCAAGCATGTATGGCAGTTCAACAAGCCCTTCTTCTGATTCCTCCATAATACAACAATCTTCCACTTCCACAGTATCGAATCCTCCGCAATACCATAATCCTCCGCATTTTAATCAGTATCCTCACCCTCCCATTAACTTAATGAATTTACCTGCCGAGCAAGTACTACATCCGCCAAAGAGACCTTCGGCCTGAAATGATGAAACTTAAACTACTGAAAATATAAAAGCCAAGCAAGACCCTATTTTTAGCAACTTTGTTTTACATGTTGGCAATAGGCATAAACTAACATATGAAGATTTAATTGAACTTCCAGAAGAAATGGTAATCAAGTACCAAAACATAGAATATTGCAAAGATCACTTAATTGATATTGTCTTCCCTTTCCTTCGAGAAAATGCCCATTTAGTTCCATATATAACAAATCGTGCTATTCTTACTTCGAAAAAAGAATCAGTTGATATGTTAAACCAGAAGCTTACAGAAAAATTCTTGAAAAAGAGTAGAGATATGTTAGCTTTGATGAAGCAATTGATGATACAAATCAATATTATCTGAGAGAATTTATAAACACATTAACTCAAAATGGGCCACCTTCACATGAATTGGTGCTTAAAAAAAATTCCCCAATTATATTGCTTAGACATCTTAATCCATCGAACGGATTGTGCAATGGTACAAGAATGGTTTGTAAAGGTTTTGAAACTAATGTCATTCAAGCAAAGATTACTTCAGGGCAACATGCTGGAAAGCAAGTTTTGCTCCCTCGAATTCCTCTTCAACCCAATGAGGATGACTCCTATCCATTTCAATTTAAACACACCCAATTTCCAGTACGGGTGTATTTCACAATGATAATAAACAAGTCGCAAGGGCAATACGAGCCCTAGACATTTCAACATGACATATACATACAAACTTTCAAAATTATAGTAGAGTTCATGGTCTACTCGTACCTTATAATACTTCTGAATGCCTCTCGAAAGCTTACGCCAAAAAGCCCTAATTTGCCCCTTTCTACCCCCCTCGATTTGATCTATCAAATCAATTCAAATCAAATCAAACCTAGATAAGAAAATGATCCACACATCGTAAAGATGAAGATGTGGTAATTTATTTCCACGTACCTTATGAGCACGAAAATCAAGGAATGAAAAACCGATAAGAGAAGAAGAGATACTTACGTCAAATTGAAGCTCTCATATTAAGGATTCCAAATATCCTATTTTTGTCCTCTTACGATCCCTTGAGCTAGATAATTTGAAGTAGTGAAGTCTGAAGCTTAAATTTCACCACAAGCTTCTCTCTCTCTTTTCTAACTGGAATAAACGTGAAAAAGTAAGTTTGGAAGTGACATGAAGTTATTAAGGACTTTTTGAAATATTCCGGAACTGTCGACTTGTATACCAAATCAATAAACATATTCTCATCCCCTAAAAACCAAAACCCCCTGGAATTTAACAAGTCCTAATAAGTCGACATATTCCCATAATAGTCGACAGATTCTCCATCTAAGAACTAAAACTCCCTTGAATCAAAATATTACCCAATCAGTTAACATATTTCCATATCAGTGGATTGATGGGAATCAGTTGACATATATAACATATCAGTCGACCGATGCACCCACCTGAGAACCAAAACTCCCTGGAACTCAAATGCACTCAAATAAGTCAACATGTATCGTCAATCAGTAGACTATTATGCCCCCAGAATGCAACACCAAATATCCAAAACCAAAACAACAAAGGCATAACCCCAATATGCCTTCCAATCCATAACTCCATTCCAAGGCATGAATGCACCATCATACGATAAATAACGCACTATCATCCATAATGACATTATTTAAAATGTAAAAAAATTATACATATTTCCGGAATGTTACATTAACTAATTACCACTATTTGATCTCAATATTTACTAACATCAAACAATTACTTCTCTTTTTCATATCTAATACCATAATACTAATTTTGTGGGAGTAACATTGCAAATAATAAAGGAGCCAAACTAGAGACTATGGCAAATAAAAAACCTACTCTTGCAGCAACAAATCTGAAAGTATCAACTTATCAAGGTATACATATAAAATTTAAACACGAATAAAACTTTGACAAGATCGGTAAATAATGATATTAATTTGCTTTGAAAAAAATAAAAACAGGTTGCATATCAATTGATACCACAACTATAACAACGATATGGATACAACCAACAATGTAAAATATTCATACTACAACAAAAAGGTAAACGTTATATGTTGAAAATTTTTATGTTTTGATATGCAAATTTGGTTTTCAGATAATCCTATTGACTTTCGCATTGTAAATTTATTCATTTTTTTTTTAATAATCAATTACATGATTTTGTCAAACTTCAAGGATCATTTGTATTTGTTCAAAGTCGCCCTTTGATTTTCTGGGATTCTTATCAAAATAAAAATAATAATTTCTTTTCATTAGGATCCTATCATCATTTCATATATGTAGGTTTGCTCAAAATGACAACGAGAACAAGACTTAGACCATATCTCTCACAATGAGTCAAAATATTACACAAAATATCAAGATAAAGGAACTTATGCATGAAACTCCTACCAAACTAAAAATAACATATTTATAAACCTCAACAATCCAAGCAAAAATTTTGACTACAGATTTTTAAAATTAGAATCGTGTTTCTTATTTAATGTATATATATCTCGTAATTGATGGCTTTATATGTTTATAAGGATCAACCACTTATTCAAAGCAACAATGGTACATGCCGTCAATATGGAAAAACCATGGTATATTGCATGCGAAAGTTGCAGTAAGAAGGTAGTTATTAAGGATGGAAAGACATCAAGTACCATTAAGGTATATATACAATTTGATCAATACATCGGATTTCAACATAACAACATGGTGATGTAAACATGCAACAACTAATACAATGGATTACATCTTCTAATAGGTACAAGTTCCAGCTTGCAACCACTTATGAAGAAACTGAAATAACTGCTACTTTATTTGATGCTAAAGAGAAAGTGATTGGATTCCTGACAACTAATCTCGACAACGAAATAATAAAAAAAGAGTAAGCTCTTTTCCAAATATTTTCTCAATACAAAATTGAAATTGAAAAAATAAAGTAAATTAAAACAAATCTTTATTTGCAGAAGCGACAAAATGAACTTAGCAAGGCATTGATACAGTCTTATAGGAAAAGATGAATATTTACAATGCGCCTCAATGAAAAAAATACAGTTGATTGCAAAGTTGAAAATTTTATTATTGATAAAGTCCAATTAGATGAAGTTAATCTTGAAGTTGAATAAGATGGTGATGAAACTGATTTGCAAATTATAGGCACAAATTACTCAAAGCCTTCAAAATTCAAGAAGGTGAAGATAGAGAAGGAATGAAGACACACCTAATATTAACTTCAAACCCAAAAATACTCTTTTTATGTATAATTTTATTAGTATTTTAACTGTCTTCGTTATCTCCTAAAATATCTATATATTAGTTTATCGATTCAATTTGTTTACTTCATAATGCTTATATGTCAATTTTATTCACAAAATTCGTTGCCATTTGCTCTTTAAAATCTCATCATTTTCTTTCATGTGATGGGATTCATTAACATGCCAATAAATACAATCCTCCGTAGTCACTACATATTTTTATGCTAATGTATATCTCAATATAAAATCATATCTTATTAAAAAAATAATAATAAATAAAATAACACCCAAGCACACATGCAACACATACTTAGTATGAGGGTGTTTGGGAGACTTACCGAAATGGAATTTTAAAAACTTATGGGCTGAAAAGTCCATATTTGAAATTTTTTATGTTTGGTGGAATTTTTGAAAAGTCCATACACGAAAAGTCATTGGCTTTAAATGGGTTTATAAAGAAGTATCTTTTAGGTACTTTTTGAAATGGACTTAAAAATGACTTCAAGAGAAGTCCATAGGTCTTTTAATGAATTTTATAGTTCTTCCTTTTTTATCCCTATTATTTATATCAAACTACCCTCACTTCTGTAAATCGGAAGCTGCCTGGATTTTACAAGCTGGAGAAGAAGGTAATGCTCTTGGGATCGTTTGGAGATCTGAAGTAGTTTTTTGGTGATTGAAGGGAGTTCGAATGGACAACCGTTTACTACGCCGATGGATCTAGCCAAGTATCGAAACTTTGGAAGTAATTTCTTCTGGTACGAAAATGTTTCAAGGTTTTGCATCCTGTAATTTTACCAAAACTTCAAGTATGAAACATTACTTTTTGACCCAATTCCATTAGCAAGTTTGAGTTTTTTTCAACCAGAGAAATTCTGGATAATTCAACCATACAAAATATGGTTTTCCCTCTCTGAGATAATGCTGTGTTTTTATTATTGTTTTGGATATTCCGTAGTATATCTTTTGCTGTGGCTATTTCTTCACGTTTAAATTTTTTATTTTTCCTTGGATAGTTTATCGTTGGTTGCTTAAATTCCAATAGTCGAGTGTACTAAAAAATACTATGTATTAAAAGATTAGAAATGAAATATGTTAGCATTGATTACTACAATTTAATTTAGGGGTGTACATCTGACGATCGAATAATTTTATCACTTCAAGCTTTTTTGATTCAGTTTATGAAGAGATTTGTCCATTTCAGTAACAATGCTAATAGAACTGATATAGGAGATTGAATGAGAGTTATAACCTGGTGTGTTTTTCCTTCTTCCCCGCATTAAGCTGTAGAAATATAAGGATTTGCATCAATGAGTTTCTTTTTTCTTTTTTTGAGTTTGTTTGTCTATGGCTTTTAAGGCCAACTTTCTGTTTATAGATGGCAAATAACTCGAATGCTGGCATGGCTTCAAATCAGTCAAGTTAGAAACTACCAAAGTTAAAAGCTGTTTGGAATAGTAAGTTACGTAAAACTTTTGTAGAATTATGTTATGAAAAATGAAAAGGGGGTATAAGCAAGGAACTTTTTCACCAAAGATGGTTGGAAATATATCATTTCGGAGTTTAATAAAAGGATTGGAAAAGACTATGAAAAAAAGCAAATGAAAAATCATTGGGATAATACGAAGGCAAAATGGCAAATATGTTATAAGCTTAAAGATTACGAGATTTGACTTGGGATTGTGAGAAATACATTGTCATTGCTAGTAATGACTGGTGGAAGGATTATATGCAGGTATATATAATTAATAAAGAGTCAATTCAATTCTAAATATGTAGCACTTTATGCTTCCACATCACTTATATATTTTTTTGCTTTTTGTAGCATTATTCGGAATCTAGTAAATTTCGGTACAATGCGATTGACTATGCAAATGAGTTGACTGATTTATTTCCAGAAGGGACAGCAACTGAAAAATCTACATGGACACTACTGGTTCACGTCGACATAAGAGAAAAGCAAATATAATTCCTCCACCAGAGCCTCGCAAAAAGCTTCTTCTGTTGTAACCATAAATAAGCAACTGGATCGCATTTGTAATGGTGTTGAAAAAATGGTTAATAATTCCAATGGTACCAACGCAGATATGAAAATATGCATTGCAATATTAAACCAAATGGAAGCAGTACCTAGGGGAAGTGAACTTTACATATTGGCTTGCGATTTATTCTTAAATAAAGAACAATGGGCGTTGTTGTAGAATTAGAAGATCCAGAATGCCTACAATGGCTACAAAAGGTGCAAAGAGATCAAATAAATGTTAATAGGGATAAACACTTCTAGTTATTTCACATATTCGTTTTAGGCTTTCAGTTAAATTTTCGCCTAGTTTTTTATTATGAATTTTATTCTGAAGGTGAGCTTCAAAAGGTGGATTAAAGCAACCGTAGGTACGAGTGGTCTATAGAATAAAATACATACATATATATATATATATATGCGAATCTTTGAAGTGTACCATGATGTATATGCCTTATGTAGTTGAATGGGGATATTCGTTAGAAGTTTGTA